>JASANB010005599.1:0-17500 GCA_030248155.1 Sabatieria punctata
CCTTCATTTACCCATCTGTACCGCAGTTGCGCGCGAGTTTACCCATCAGCTGAAACATTAAACGCTCCCACGACGCTCCCCGCCCGAAGAAATTAAAAAAAAGAAGAAAAGAAGAACAAGTTAGGTAGCTTGTTTGTTTATTTGACTTATGGAATCTTTTGTAGAACCAAATTCCGGTGCAACAACGATTTTCTAACGTAATTGAGTTAGTTTTTTAACAATTTGTTCACGATTTTTTCGTACCTTTTTTGTCATCCTCCCAGTACCAGTAGATGAGTTTTACGGGAACGAATTACGGGTCTATGCACGTTCGTATAGGTTATTTGATCAGCAGAAAGCGATTAAGGTACTCCGTAAACCTGTAAAATGCTTTCTTTTTTAGCTATTCGCCTATATAAAAGGGATTTTTCGAAAGTTCGAAAAAACAAGGAATCCTTTTTTAATAGTAGGTAGTTGGTGGATAGGAATACATGGGCCGCAGGGGGTTAGGGGATTACCCCTCCCCTCGCCGGTCAATACCACCCCCTCGGCCGGCCATACCCCCCTCCCCAACCCCTCCCGCCTCCCGGAGGGAGAAAATTTTCGCTTATTTAAGGCAAACTAGGCGTTTTTTGGACTTTTTTCCGGGACCCCTCAGATCTCCAGACCCCCCTCCGGATTTTTCCGGCCCATGTATGTGGATAGGTACTAGAGATGCAACCATAATCCGGTATTTTTTAGCTCAAAAACACTATCTGGTATCCGGTATTTTTACATATTATCCGATTAAAATACCGGATAATCTGGTATTTTTCTGATCGGAAGCACTATCCGATATCCGGTATTTTTCTTTGCGGTTGCAGCTCTAGTAGGTACCTACATAGGTCGTTGTTAGTTAGTTGGTTAGTCTCACTCAGTTTTTGTCAATTCTTGATGAGTGGCAGTCGTCTGATAAACCAGGGTTAACTTCTGAAACGTTCCTAGCCGCGCGCCGCACGTGTAAGACGTTGGTAGAAATTGCTAGGTAATTATTATTTTTTACGTTTGCATTGTTTTTACTGTTATTGCTCTTTTATGTTTGCATATTTCTGATCTTTCGGTGCCCTCGCCTGTTGACTGACAGTGGCCGACTAAAGGCCGGTGAGCTAAGTGCACGCGTTAGTCAAATAATGAGACAGCCAAACCAATCTGACCTAACACATACGCTAACGTTGTTTTTTATGTCTGCGGTGCTTTTGGTGCGGTCACTTCTTAGACTCACAAAATACGATGCCTGCAATGACATTCTGGTTGATCCAAACGCCGACGTTGATGAATTCCCTGAGCTGAGTGTCGAGAACAGCGATCCGCAAAAATAGGTCAGCTGATCAGGTCAACCGCGGTGGCTTGGTTTGGTTGTGCCCAGCGTTGTTGCCTTCGGAATTTGCTGGAAAGCCTGTCTGGACTATTCTTGTATCACGGCTGAGCAGACTCTCTATTCGCCATTATTGCAGTGCCACAGCATTAAAGCCACTTTCGTTGAAGCTGTGCTGTTGCTTTCGGAAGAACAACAACCGGTTGATGACATTTTAGTCACTGATTTGTCATGCCGTCTGGGTCATGAGTTTTCTCGTATTTTGATTTCGAAAATAGGTAATTGCCTGTACAAGAATCTCGTTTAGAAGTTGTCTGGTAGCTCTAGTAAGATGGGTATTGTTAATAAGGCTCATAAGCTCAAGTCTAGAAAAGATTGGCTGTGATACGTTTTTGTGTGATCTCTTCCTTGTGTGGTCAAATTTCTGCATCTGGTCTCTGTTTTGGTGAAAATCTCGTTCTGGTGTTGACTGTATTATTGCTTTGCAGTGCCGCAGTTGAAATACATCTCTATGCTACTTGTCCGTTCGTTGTACTTCTTCGATTAGGCACCAGTTTGTTGATTCGGTCGATTTTCGGGGTCGCGCAACTGCGGTATAGTGGGATTTTTCAGCTTCGTGTCCATGTGTATACCGTGGTCCATGGTTAGTTTTGCTTGCAGGAAAGGTAAAGCCATGGACGACTAAAAACTACTGGACTGATCGCGCTCCCGACCGCTAATACATACTTAGGGTAACTTTACAAGTCCATATCTTTGGAACCGTTCCACCTACAAACAATATAAATACATCTTTAGAATCCTGACGGTATCAGAAATCTATCGCAGTGCTCAAATCACTTTCAAACCCACTACAAAAAAAGTTGATTTTTTATAATCGCGCATTTTAGGATTACGAATCAATGTTGCGCAGATTAGGTTGCACCACAGTACAGAGCTCGGTCCCCTCTACAACTTTGGTCATAAAGCCCAACGTGCTCCGACGCATCCATAAGGAGTTATTTGCAAAAAACCCTGAATATATTGAATGCATGGGAAACACGCATTAACAGCGGAGAAGCGACCGGAAATACGAATATTAGACAAGATATTATGAACACCGGACCAAAATCACAGGAGAATGAAAGTAGCATTACATACAGTTACCGACTACGTCCAAACTTTGTTATCTTGGCTTGCGCACTGCGTTTAACACCAGAAACAGTGAGCTTCTTGATGAGGTTTTTACACATGCACTTAAAAAATTTAGTGACGAGGACTGGGGCAAACTAGTGACCCTGCAGACAACTACCAAACATATGTACATGTACTACTAGGCAGTTTAAGATCTTTAGGTGTCCTGCCCTAATCACAGTTAAACAATGCTTAAACAATCCCCTTTAAATCGAATGCAATCTGTCCATTTCAAGAAATGCTTCGATCTCTGCTTCTTGTACAGCTTGAATGGCTGAAATGCGTGCCTCGGAAGTTGCTGCTGCATGGCGCTTCTGTGGAGGCTTGGGTTGCTTATGCGGTTGGGTACTGCTGGGCACTGCTTGAAAACGCTAGGTAGAGCCTCTGACTTCAGAACATGAACGATGAGACATACGACTTGGGTTCGTATCATGCTCTTGAGTTTATAGTCATCAGGTGTAAAATGAATGAACATTTCTGACAGATACTTAGTTCGGATGGGGGCCTTTTGGAAACTCGTGCAAACTAACACCTGACTATTTTGGTTCGTGTTTGTAGCCAGTTCTGCAGCCGGGCAGAGAGCACGTCATGGGCATTGCACTCTGAAACGCTATAAAACAATAGATCTACATATCGCACAGAAAAAACGAACCCGTTAAGCGCGAATGTGAAAAAAGCCAGCTTCGGCTTATGTATCTGCAATGGGTGGGGAATAGCGTAAAAAAGGATGAAAGAAATCAATGAGATAGGTTACCTAGATTGTATCTAGTACCGAACCAATAACATGAATGGAAAAGGAACTCAGCAAAAACCGGGGGCAGGCCAAATCTTATGACACTTTTCTACCCTTATCTCATTCACTAATAGAAGAACTTTTTAAGTGCATGTGTAAAAACCTCGTCAAGAAGCTCACTGTTTCTGGTGTTAAACGCAGTGCGCAAGCCAAGATAACAAAGTTTGGACGTAGTCGGTAACTGTATGTAATGCTACTTTCATTCTCCTGTGATTTTGGTCCAGTGTTCATAATATCTTGTCTAATATTCGTATTTCCGGTCGCTTCTCCGCTGTTAATGCGTGTTTCCCATGCATTCAATATATTCAGGGTTTTTTGCAAATAACTCCTTATGGATGCGTCGGAGCACGTTGGGCTTTATGACCAAAGTTGTAGAGGGGACCGAGCTCTGTACTGTGGTGCAACCTAATCTGCGCAACATTGATTGGTAATCCTAAACTGCGCGACGGAAAAAAATCAACTTTTTTTGTAGTGGGTTTGAAAGTGATTTGAGCACTGCGATAGATTTCTGATACCGTCAGGATTCTAAAGATGTATTTATATTGTTTGTAGGTGGAACGGTTCCAAAGATATGGACTTGTAAATTTACCCTAAGTATGTATTAGCGGTCGGGAGCGCGATCAGTCCAGTAGTTTTTAGTCGTCCATGGTAAAGCAAGGAAAAAGTTGAATGAAAAATATAGAATATGATAAATGGAAAACACTCCCCACCAAGTTGATAATCAAGCAAGAAATCTGCACAAGTTTTAGCCAGTAATACAACCAATGATGATGTAACAGGTGATCCGCCGAAGGGGAGGTGGTTGGGGGTCTGGCGCCGGGCGGGGGGTCTGAGCCCAAATTATGGGAAGGGGTCGGGTACTAAAGCACGCTCAAAAATCGCACTTTTTAGGCTAAAAATCGTCAAAAATCGTTAATTTGGTCTCAAATTCAGCTAAAAAGTGCTGCTTTATAGGCGATTTTGGCAATTTTTGTGTCTGAAATTGCAAAAATCGCAAAATGTTGCTCAAAAAACTACTTGCCAGAAAATCGGAAGGGGTCGGAAAAATCGTCTCGGGGAGTTCCCCATCCGGGGAGGTCTGGCCTAAGTCGGGTGGGAGGCAGACCCCCAGACCCCCTGTTAGATGTATGCCAATGATCCTTGGCTTAATATCATATAACCACAGGACGACAGGATGCAAAAAATTTGCGGTCCGGCATGGTAATACTACAAAAGAAACGGAATTAGCGAGCTTTCGGCTACATCGCTTGCGCCAGCACTTCTCTTGTGGCGTGGAGGGAGAGGAGACTGAAGATACAAAGGAAGTGATCGCAGTACTACAAATCCTCAACACCTTGCGCAGATCTGCTGGCTGACAGTTGAAAGAAAAACAAATTGACATTTGCTCCTTGAATGGACAAGCATGATATCATCAAAATCGGGATACACCAAGTCCGTCACCACTGCGTTCGTTTCGTCCTGCCCAATCGATCGAAATCACACGACTTTTAACTGACGTTCTGAGGGTATCACGCTAATCTAACTTAGCATAATCTAATAATTGATTTAGTCTCGCATATTTCGCTGAAACCTGGCAATCAGGGCAAGGCGGTGTTGTGTAATTAGCTGCCTCAATTACAGCTAAGTCGAAGCGGCAAATTCAAATCGTCAGCATAATAATAGCCGATCATTGATTGGCGTTGCTAAGCATTAGGTTTCCAGGCACACAAGCCAAGTACGTACTACGACGTCTGACTAAAATCTGGTGTTCCTCTCAACTTCTTTTGCAATGGCCACCTACCCCCAAAAACCGTATTACACCAGTTCAGAGGCCATAAAGCTGATTCTACAACCACCTCCAGTGAAGAGGATAAGCCGAACTCTTTCTCTGAACGGTCTTCGCAACCCTCCGCCACTGCCGAAACCTGCCTTCGAACCGTTGCTCAAGCCCTCCTTTGCCAGAGCCGAAACTTTTAGACGGAGCTGCTCTTTCGCTACGCATTTTGAACCCAGAAAAGTTACTATTTCGTCAGCTCCGCCTGTTAGAAGACCTATAACTCGACCTCACTCTACTAACGCCTTGATACGTAAAGCCCCTTTTGCACCCAGAATACACTCAGCTCCTCTTATTTCTCGCTTGCAAACCCATAACTCTACTATGCCTCGTTACTCCTCTCTGAATGATCCGCACCTGCAGGATTATTTCACTCGCAAGTTTTGCCTCAGAACTCGCTCTTCCAGTTTTGACTCGTTAAACCGAGGCACACCTACTGCTTATAGAGTTTGTGTGAAAGTGGGCGACCTGTCCAATGCCGGAACCACTGCTAATGTGTATTTGAGGATAATTGGGAGGAGGGCGAGGACTGTCAAACAGAAGTTAAGTGCCAATTCTGGACTGGTTGAGACCGAAAATGGACTCAGGTTCAAGTTCTTCCCCGGTTCTAAATACGTCTTCATGCTCAAAGGGCCTACTATTAGACACATGAAAAGTGTTATTGTTGAGGTAAATACGGAGTAAAGAAGTACACTTGCCTATTTTATGTACAGTACGTACTATGTAAGTACGTATGTATATGTTCAGGATTTAAAAAACGTTCTTTTGCAAAAATAAAGTGTTTACAATGCAACGTAAAGTAAGCAGGTTGGCAAAAATAATGTAGAGAAACGTTTTCAGAGTAGACGTTGAAAAACGTTTTTAAAGAATTTTCATTCCTATGCAGAAAGGGCGTAAATCACCACGTATGGTGTCTGTCTTCCTCAGCATTGATGTATAAATTTTGGTCAATATTTTCAGACTGATGGTTTGACCAAAAAAGAAGGCTTGTATCTGGATTATGTAGAAATAGAAGAAGTTAGAAGCAAGACTTCTTGGTACTTTCCCTGCAAACAATGGTGGTCTCTTTATGAAACCGACTGTCAGATCGTGCGGGAGATTGCGGTTCGTCAGAAGCCCAGACGAATTTTGTCTACTGGTACTTTATATATTCTTTTGTAGATTTAGAATTAGAGCAATTTCGATATTTCAGACTACGAAATTCTAACGCAGACAGGCAACAAAATGGGCTCAGGTACTGATGCCAACGTTTTCGTCACTTTATATGGATTCGACGCCACAACTGCGCGCTTGCACTTGCATTCCACTGAGAAAGGCAATCCGTTCGAGAAAGGGAAAAAAGACCGATTCGTCCTTCACACCAGAGATGTGGGAGAGTTCAAGAAATTGCGGTAATCTACTGCTCAAAGATAACTAGAAAAAAATCTGCTGTGCGTGGGTTTTAGATTGAAGAAAACTCCCAAAATAGCATTTGAAAACCTAATTCGCTATGCATATTTTCTAAATAATCTTTATAGAATCGAACACGACAATACCGGCCGTGCTCCGGGTTGGTTTCTGGAGTCTGTGACGGTCAGAAATTTGAATACCGGTGCTCAATCGTTCTTCCCTTGCTCTCAGTGGCTAGCAAAGAATGAAGGTGACGGCCGAATTTGTCGAGACCTCCTGCCTTCCGGAACGGGAGACCCTCTGGTTACATACAGTACATCTGTTTACACAGGTACGACACACTCATTTTTTCTCTGATACATAGTAGCGAAACTCTGAAAATTTAGGAACGAAAAGAGGAGCGGGAACGGATGCAAATGTGTTCGCAACTATTTTCGGACAGAACGGCGATTCCGGAGAATTTCAGTTGAAAGGGTCGGGAAATCTGTTTGAAAAAGGAAACAAAGACGAGTTTGAACAGCAGCTGCCTAACTTGGGCAGATTACGCAAATTGAGGATTAGACACGACAATTCTGGTCTGGCCGCCGGCTGGTACCTGGACAAGGTTACTGTAACCGATGGCAAAAACACTTACGAGTTCAAATGCGACCGGTATAATAGGGTTTGCCAACCAATTTGTAATAAATTTACATATTTCTAGTTGGTTATCAAAATCAGAAGACGACGGTCAGATTTGTCGTGATTTAGCGGCGACCGGCTCAAAAGGTCACCTGACCCCTTATCACGTGACTATAAAAACCGGCGACAAACGATTCGCCGGTACCAAAGCCAAAGTTTATCTGGAACTGTGTGCCTCAGAGAAAGCGCCCGACAGACTGGCGAACAGCGGCCGACTCTGGCTGGAAGGCGGCAAATTCGAACGCGGAGAAATCGACAACTTCAAACTGGAAGTGGAAGGGAGATTGAGTCCGCTCTCGCATGTGGTTTTGGGCCACGATAACAGTGGTATGGGCGCGGGATGGTTCGTCGAATGGGTTACTGTAGTGTGTTCTATAACCGGAATCGAACAAACCTTTTTGTGCAATCGATGGTTGGCTACAGATGAGGATGACGGATTGATAGAAAGAACGCTCGAGGAGGATAGAAATGCAAGGAAAAGTCAGGGCAAAGGTACTCTAGTGTCTTATAAATCTAGTCTAAAAACAATAGTTTAGGAGTTTCATGGGAGGTGTCGGTACTCACGAGCGACATAAAAAACGCCGGTACAAATGCTCAAGTACATCTCACCATCTACGGGCACAAAGGAAAGTCGGACCAAATATGGCTGAAAAGCGAGAGCGACTCGTTTGAGAGGAGCCAGACGGACAAATTCTCCATAGAAACACCAGACCTGGGCATCCCCACTAAGATCAGAATCGGACACAACAGCGACAAAACCGCCGCAGGATGGCATTTGCATTCGGTAGGACTAGGAAAAGGGCCCCGGTAAGATATCCTACCCCATAGTAAAAATAAAGTTTAAGGGGGTGGACGGCAGGCGGGCGGCCTGGCGGGTTGGGCGGCCTGGCGGGTTGGGCGGCCTGGCGGGTTGGGCGGCTTAGGCGGCCTGGCGGGTTGGGCGGCCTGGCGGGTTGGGCGGCTTGGGCGGCCTGGCGGGTTGGGCGGCCTGGCGGGTTGGGCGGCTTGGGCGGCCTGGCGGGTTGGGCGGCCTGGCGGGTTGGGCGGCTTGGGCGGCCTGGCGGCTTGGGCGGCTTGTTAAAACAGGCGAAGTTGACCAATCCCGCTAACATTATTTAGGATGAGACTTTATTCATACTTTGTATTTATTGCTAGTGCCACAATATCCTAAAAATCGCGAGTGAGTCGCCCTTTGTTAACTAACGAAACGCACCGGGATTGATTTCTCAGCTAAATCCACCTACATAAGCAGAGTTTATTGCTGGGACTCCTATAGCATAGCCTCAGTCCAGTACTTAATTGTTCGGCCGGACTAAGCAAGCTGTACGCACACCACTTCTCAGCATGTCGGAGCCAAATTATCTTTTTCGATACGGTTTATTGAACACTCAAAAACAGTATGTACAGTAAAGTTGACTTTCTATAAATACTTACTTTTACTAAGGCACAGACATATCGGAAAATGATCCAGAAGATCGTTGTAATATTCTTGCCAGTTCTGGCAAACCCCGTTACAGGGATCATCAGTGGCCATGTCCGCGTTGAGCGCCGTGCAGTACTCTTCCCTCGTGATGCTCAAGCTCTCATCTCAAGGAAGAACCGGTCCACCAGGTCCTCAGGTGTAAAAGACATGCTTTTGACTGAACTTCTTGTAAATTCCGACGAACCCGGTCTCACCCACTGGTTTAGTAAGATCTACCATTGCTTGAATCAGGGCAGCTGCTTTCACTCCTCGCCGCGCTCTGAGAAACATGCGACTAGACACTCCCTTTTCCGGAAACAGCAACAGTCTTTGAGGCAATGCAGCCCCAGACCGAGAGAAGCCTTCGCCAGCTTGAAACCTGCTCAGAGAATATTTGATCAATTGAGCCTATGCCTGTAGGCTTTCACGTACAGTAGGCGGTGGTAACAGAGTGGCGACTGAGACCAGCCAGGCGAGGTGGGGCCATTTTGAGAGAGGCTAGCAAGTACGCATGTATCTCTAGAACACCACCGCCCCACCTGTATACATAACCAGAGAGGCCCGTCATCCATCACAAATAAGTCTGACGGCGGCTTGGCCCTCACAGATTTGTGTAAGCTAATTAGATAACCAGCTTGGCCGAGTGACTAACTAACACAGGCGCCCGCCGAGTCTCTAAACGTGTTGAGGTCTCTGTGGCTTTATTCTAATATGGCCCCGAATGTAATGGAAATCGGAAAGAAACTGTGCACAGAAAAGTCAGCGTTGGGTTGGCAGCGCGAGTTATGGTTAATTGCAACGTCCTTAAAGTGTGCTCAGGGCCACAAAATGACCGAACGGAAAAAGGAACAACTGTCTGACGGTTTCGTCTGGGGCTGTCCAAAATGTGGCAGCCAGAAGACCATAAGGAACGGCTCGATGGTTGAAGGAAGCAAACTGCCACTCTCCACTCTCGCCTACATCTTGTATTTCTTCGCCACTGACGAGCCGGCTGACCTAGCCGAACGTCTGCTACGTGTGGCCAGGATGCACGGCTTAAATACGCGCGCGCGCACAGTACGCCACTCACCTCACCTCGATGAAGTTTTCTTACGGGCAGATCTACTCGCAGCACAGAACAATTTGGAGTCAACAAATTAGTGGCATAACACAGTGCTACCGCTTGCTCTAAAATTAAGACAAAGTGTATATACTATACCGTGCTGACCATGTACTATCTATAGTACTGTAAACTGCTAATCTGTTAGCGCAGTACTTTGCTGCCATAAACTCGTTCGCAGTAGCGGTCACATTGCTATGCTAGCTGTTTATTTGGCCTGAATTGAACGAGATAACGATGCGATGATTGATGGCTCTTTCTGGGGGCTGGGCGGCCAGGCGGGTAGGATATCTTACCGGGGCGAGGAAAAGACTGTTTATGAAAATTCTACGAATACACTATTAGGTGGAGCTGCGGGACCAACTCACAAACGACAAATACTTCTTCGACTGTGACAGATGGCTGGCGGTAGACGAAGGTGACGGGGAAATTCAGAGAGAACTGCCTGCCCGAGGCAGTCGCATCAAGAAACCTTTAGAAAGTGGGCGTCACAAAGTTTCTGGATTGGTGTCTATCCTATGTTTCATTACATAAAGTTTAGATCTTACTGTGAGACTTAAGTTAGGCTTAGACTTAGTTTTAGACAGGCTCTAAAGCTAAGTTGCACTTTTAGTTCACTCCTATGACATCGAAGTATACACAGGAGACAAGAGAGGCGCCGGCACGGACGCAAACGTTTTCTGCTGTCTTTTCGGCAAGCTGGGCGATTCGGGAGACCGGAAATTGAGCAAGTCTGCGACCAACAAGAACAAATTCGAACGCAACAAAGTGGACAGATTTATGGTAGAAGCTGTTGATTTAGGAGATCTGGAAAGAATGAAAATTGGACACGATAATAAAGGGATGGGAGCCGGTAAAGCAACAAGAAGCAATTTTGTATAGTTTTTGTGTGACAAGTGTTCTTTGTTTCAGGTTGGTTTTTAGACAAGGTGGTGGTTAGAAGAGGTGACAACTCGAAACATTGCTGGAAATTCCCTTGCGGACGGTAAGTACTACGTAGCAGGGGTACATAGACATTTTTGTGACATCATATACAGGTAAAGGCTGTAGGTTAAAGCTAGGTTTCGCTGTCGAATTGCGAGGGAAGCGGCGTGCATTTATGCATGAGGCGCTGATTATCTGATTTAGATACAGTGACACTATCCCTCACATATTGGGAACCGAGGGCTTATTCAGCACTGTGATCAGGTTTTAGGGTTCTACATAGGTTAGGGATGAATGAACCTTAGGATGAAGTTAGACTTACTTTAGATTCAATCTTAGTCTTAAGTTAATATGGTACGTAGGTTTCCGCTAGTGGGGTAGTGTCCCACAGCCACAATTGCCGAATATTTTCTCAGAAAATCGGCAAATTGCTACCGTAGTATCTCATGTTTTCGTGTTGAAGAACCCCAAGACTATGTCAAGTACGGTAGCTAGAAACAAACGGATCTAAGAAAATCGAAAAATTTTGCACAAAACTGAAACCGAGTCTATGCTGAAAGGCCTATACAATAACTACAGTACAGTTAAATAAAGTCTGTTTACAGTTGGTTGGCCGAGAATGAAGATGATGGTCAAGTGGTACGAGAACTAACGGTGGCCAAGAATTCAGAGGTTAACATGGAAAATGGCGCACACCAAGACATGCTTGAAAGTGGATGAAGTAAATTCTAAAATGACTGAATTCAATGTATTTGTTGCAGCCACTACGTACGAACTGAGTGTGAAGACGGGGGACGTGAGAGGAGCTGGCACCGATGCTAACGTCTTCATTCAAATTTACGGCAACAAGTCGGACACGGGAGAAATAGAGCTCAGCAAATCCGACAACAACAAAGATCCGTTTGAACGCGCCAAAACTGACATTTTTACTATCGAATGCGGCAATGTGGGAAAGGTATATTCCTACCCTATAGTCAGTTAGTAAACTGGGTACGTACTAAATGCGAAACCATACTGGATGGATTGTACAATGTACGGTGTGCTTTTCCATTGCTTTTGTATAAGACATCAGTAACTTACAGTAAGATTGTTCAATAAATAGGGTATAGTCTATTTAGATCGAGAAGCTACGTATAGGACATGACGGAACGAGCCTGGGTAGCGGCTGGTTCCTGGATCAAGTGGAGGTTACTGTACCTTCTTTGGGAGAAACCTACAGATTTCCGTGCAATCGTTGGTTGGATCGCAAAGAAGCCGATGGCCAATTGGAAGTCGTTCTTTATCCGGTCGAAAAAGAGGTTGGAGAAAAAGGTGAACTCTGTTTTTATTAGTCAGGTATTTTCTGCATGTAAGTACGTACATTGTACGTATACTGTACACTGTTATGCACGTACATATAGTAGTAGTAGTCTATAACATGACATGGACCCAAAACCTTCTATGGCATTACAGTACAGTACGTACAATATCGATACTGTATGTATGCAATCTGATACCATAAATGTCAATAAGTTTGACTCTAAATTTTCAGAGATTGCCTACGAAATAACGGTTAAAACGGGCGACGAGAAGAAAGCGGGCACAGATGCAACAGTCTCGATTCAAATTTACGGAGCCGACAACAAAAAGACGCGTGAAATGGCGCTCGAGAACAAAAGCGACAACTTTGAGCGCTCGCAGTCCGACGTCTTCAAGATAAACGACACCGACGTCGGCAAAATACACAAAATACGCGTGGCCATTGACAAATCCAATTGGTTGCTGGACTGGATCAGAATCAGAAAACCGAAATCCTACGAAAGAAGAGAATCAACCAAGAGCAAACTGAAAGAAATGCTAGCAGAAGCAAAACGCAAGTCTTCGACCAAAAGTCGGCGTAGATCCAGCTCGCAATCCCGCAAAGCTTCTGCTAAAAGCACTGCATCGTAAGTGTTCGTATTGCTAGAGCAATCAGTAGAAACAATAGGCGCAAAGTTATGTTTGACTACGCTACAGTAATAAGCAGTACAGACAAAGCTACTACAGGGTGTTACAAAAATGACAACATTTCTTTCTGCTGCCATTTCCGGAAATTTTGACCAAATTGGCTGAAATTTGAAACATATGTGCAAAAATAGGGGAGATTTTGTGTGTTAAAATTTGGTGGACCAGCCTTGACTCAATCCTGAGAAATTTACGAATATGTGAAATTTGTTAATTTCAATGCCTATAGAAACAGCGTTATGGTATTGAGAAAATATGGATTATGCTAATGATCTGTTTTTCTGTTCTGCTCTTCAAAGAAGCAGATGTTCAGGAATTTCTCACTTTCTCTTTTGGTCAATTTGGTCAAAATTTTCGGCAGGAAAAAGAAATGTAGTCATTTTGGGACATCCTGTAGGTAATACAGTCAGGCACTTAACGCCGTTTATGGTATTGACGCCATGCAACGTACCGTTACCATATATGGTGTCGGTACCATAAACGGCGTTAAGTGCCTGACTGTAAAATCGTTACAGTGCCAGACGTAAGTCAATCGCATTGGGAGCTCGGAAAGCAAGTTACCGTCAAAGTCTACCGTACTCCGACGAAGAGGAGGAGAGCGAGCAACATACTGAGTCAGAGGAAGAGACTTCTGAATTAAGCGAAGACTTTAGCGACGCATTTGAAGAAGATTCTGAAATTGAGTCAGAGCATTCTGAAGGCGAGAAAAGGAAGCCCTCACGAAAAGAAAGCAATCGTCGAATGTGTAAGCTTTGAAGACTGAAATCTCCATGTTTTGGGTAAATCTTTTAGCGATCAGAAGAGCTCCATCATCCCAATCAGAGGAGAATTTCGAGACCTACTATTTCGTGTGTCAGAGATGGTTTGGAAAAGGCAAAGAGGACAATCAAATGGTCCGCGAATTATTACCCACAGATCGCAACGGAAAGCCGTTAACCAAACATCAAGCAGCGGTGATAAAATATGAGGTAAACAAGCGCCCGTCAGAATTGGCGTCGAATAATTTCTTACTATTATTTAGATGCACGCATTCACCGGCGATTTGTCGGGCGCAGGAACAGACGCCAACGTATTTGCTTGCGTTTACGGAGAAAACGGAGACACCGGGGAGCGACAGTTGAAACAGTCTCAAAATTCGAACAAATTCGAGAAAAATCAGCAAGACACATTTGAATTAGAAGCAGTCGATTTGGGCCTGGTGAAACGATTGAAAATCTGGCATGATAACAGTGGATTCGGCGCGGCCTGGTACCTGGACAGGGTGGAATTGGTGGACACAAAACGAGACAAAAGGTTAGTTTTGTCAAAAACAACCTGTAATTTCTGATCTTCTCAGGTACGTCTTTCCTTGTGAGGAATGGCTGAGTGCCAAAAAAGGCGACGGACAAATTTGCCGGGATTTGGTGCCTCTCACCGATAAACAACTACGTCGCAAAAGCACGTCTGCCTCCCTGAAGCAAGAATTCGGATTGGAATTGAGCGGTAAATTGAAGATTTTTGTTCTTTCAAAACAAACCTACTGCGTTTAGCAAAAGTAATTCCTTACAACGTGAGTGTAAGAACGTCAGATGCCAGAGGCAGTGGCACGGATGCCAATGTATTTCTGTGTTTGTTTGGCGAGAAAGGCGAATCCGGTCAGATTTCTCTGAAAAGCTCCAAGACACACAAGAACAAATTCGAATCCGGCCAGACCGACGAATTTTCTATCGAAACCGGCGACATCGGCCAACTGCAAAAGATACTGTAATACGTGGCGCTAGCCGATTGGCTGGAAATCTGTCTCTTTTAGCATTGGTCACGACGACAGTGGCCCGTTCGCTGATTGGCAGTTGGATTGGGTAGAAATCGATTGTCCGGCCATGGGAAAACGGTGGCACTTTCCTTGTGGCAAATGGCTGGGTAAAGACAAGGATGATGGGAAAACTGAGAGAACTCTGTATCCAGCTGAACTAGCAACAGACTCCTACGAAAAATGTGGGTTTATATTTGTTGCTCCTTTTGGCCAAAAACTGAAATGTGGCTGTGTTTAGAAAAGTGAACCCTCAAAATAGATAAGTCAGTGTTCAGTACAGTTCCTTTCGTGTTGTGCAGTTCTTACTCTCTATGTACGGTGTACGTAGTTAAGGCTTCCTCCTGAATTTTGGAATGCTGCTGCACGGTTTACACCACAGTTTCTAGAGATTCTTTCAACGCAAAGTCTTTCAGGCATTCCATACGAATTCACAGTTTACACCAGCGATCTACGAGGGGCAGCTACTGATGCCGATATATTTGTTGCCGTATTTGGTGAAAACGGACTAGCAAGTCGTCAGATTTCCTTATGTCCTGAGAGGAAAGAAAGAAAAAACTATTTCAATAAGGGCTCTATCGATACATTTATCGTTCAGGTAAAAGCTACACAGCATTCTCAAGCTAAAATGATAAAAAGCGGTTTAGTTAGAAGACGTAGGAGAGCAGATTACTAAACTTCGTATCGGGCACAATGGAGAAGGTTGGGGCGATGGGTGGCATTTGGATAAAGTGGAAATAAAGAGGATGCGAGCAGGCGGAAAAGTAATTAATCGAACAAAATTTAATTGAAATTATTAATTTTCTTCAGGGTCACTTGGTAACTTTGTTTCTCTGCGGCCAGTGGTTGGCAAAAGACGAAGGAGACGGAAGTACTGTAAGAGATCTGATACCGCAGGAATTGTTCAGCGAAACGCAGCAAAAAGACGGCACGCTGCAAAGAAAAGAAATGCCTAAAAACCCTTCGCTTAAACGTATGCAAGTTTCTTTTGAATTTCTTACACTGTGGCGCCAAACTTTGCCATCTTGTGAATTGTCGGGCCTTATCACACCTCCAAACTACAATACCTGCTCGGCCTGGTCTGCTCCAACCCAACCTTTAAACCTAGAAGCATACGATATCTTAGGTTTGGCAGTGGCGGCTGAGGAAAGGTCTTGTTTTAGGCTTTCCTATAGAGATTTAAAGGTTAGTAGTGGTTGTTTCCTTTTCAGTCAAAACATACAAAGTCAACGTACACACTGGTGATGTTTTCCGAGCGGGAACTGACGCAAATGTTCATATTTGCATATTTGGTTCTAATGGAGACTCTGGAGTTCGCAAACTGAAAGATTCAGAAACTCATAGGAACAAGTTTGAAAGGAAAAATGTAATCTAACATTGATTTATGAAAAAATACTGGGTACAAGTTTCCAGGTGGATATTTTCAACGTTGAAGCCGCCGATTTAGGAATTATTGAGAGGATTTCTATTGGACATGACAATTCTGCTTTGTAAGCTAAACAAACATGCATAGAAAGACTCGACCGCCTGTTTGAAGTATTATTCTTTTAGTTCATCAGATTGGTTTCTCGAAAAAGTAGAAATCGAAGAACCAGAATCTGGTCAGATTTTTGAATTTTTATGCGAACGTTGGATCGGCAAAGACAAAGAAGATGGAGCTCTAGAACTGACTCTCAATGAAAAGGTGTTTATAAGACATTTGAATTTCTCATGTACCATTAATCTGTTCTAGAATTTCGAACCAAAGCTGTCCGTTTCGGACAAGCGAAAAAGCACCAAAGCAAGTGTGGCCACATTTTCGAATTTGTCGCAAACCGGCACCGGAACCTTGCTTGACAAAGAGACAGAAGCGATACCGAATGGTCTGTTTTCATATGCAAATTTTTAGTGAACTCTTCCTACAACCATTATTTCAGCTATACCGTACACGATCAAGGTGGTAACGTCGGCGGATGAAGACGCTGATACGACCGCACCTGTTTGGGTGAATATTTTTGGTGGTAAAAAAGGTCTGGAAACTGGACGAATTTTACTGGAAATTCTCGGAAAGTCACAAAAGTTCGAAGTTGGTTCGACTGAACTGTTTTCTGTGGATGCAATGGACGTCGGTAAAGTGCAAGAAATCGAGGTAGAATTTTATGCTCTGCTGATAACGAAAACAAAACTCTCTAAATCTAATCTGAACTCTTAAAACATAGAAATCTTGAAAACGCCGCTGTATGTAATAAGCCACTTTAAAGTGTGTACTGTGTACAGTGTAGAAAACATGAAAAATATAGAAAATATGTAAAATATAGAAATCTTGTACATTCTCTATAACCTGCGGGGTATACCTCTGAAGAAATATGGCAGAAAATTTGAAAAATAATGCTGCTTCGGATCGTCGGTACACAAATTTCGAAAAATATAGAAAATGTGTAAACTGTAGAACAATGATGAAAGCCACTCTCAGCAGGCCACTTCGGCCGTAGCTACCGGCAGTACGGCAGTTTGCGTGAAAGCCTCGGCCAAGCATGGTGCGGCGTGCATTTTTCCATTTCTCAGGTCCACAGGTGGTGCTTCCGGCGAAATGGTGCCAGCATGCCTGTCATAAATTGAATAATAAACCAAATTAGCTTCACAACCGATCAATAGAAACTGAATCAACATCAGTACAGTGACTACAGGCACAGTTACGGTCTCCTCTACCTCCTCGCTAAAACAGGTCAGATGAAAGACTATGAAAGCTGCCCCTGCGGCCAGAATCACGGCTTTGAACACAAAACATGGGATGGCCAGGCTAAAGTCTCCATCCTCCACAGCGAAGTAGAGAAGAAAAATGCAGAGATAATTTACGAGCAGCGCCATGTAAATGGGTAGGACGAAAACTGCAGCAAACGGCCGATGGTAGGTCCAAAATACTGCGAAACCTAGCGAGGCAGCACTCAAGAGCAGAAATTCTAGCACGCAGATCGACTTTAGATAAGTCGCCCGTGATACCATTTAGGACAATTAGAGCGGACCACACAGAAAACAGGCAGAACTCAGCTGTGATTTAGCTGAAAGCAGCAATTTGGAGCAATTACTT
>JASANB010005599.1:22500-110645 GCA_030248155.1 Sabatieria punctata
TGGAGATACAGATAACGATTTTTTCAGACTACTTTGCGCAAGATTAGTAAACTAAAGATTTTCAGAATGATATGGATAATCTGCGCCAAGTGACGAACGAAGAGATAGAGCGATTGTGCACCGAGTTCAACTTTAGTAGTTGGGCAGACGTTTCCGTCAAAGACAATACAATGGTTGAGGACAGCATGAAGTAAGTACAATGTAGAGTCGAGAGTCGAGTGCAAAAGTTTAAACGCAATCCAGTCCTGTACTACAAAAATGGACCTTTCGCTGATTTTGTTGAGGTAATTGGCAAGTAGTATAACTTGAGACGTTGCCATAAGAAATTGGCACAGAAATGCACTGTTTTATTACAGGGAACTTGCACAGCCGATCAGGTGCTGAAGTTTAAGGTGCAATTCTATTTATTTTATAGCTTTATTTCACTCTAATAACGGCAGGGCAGTGTGGTGTGGTTGACTTTTTAGTTTTACCGTTCACCACGGGTGTGTGTAATATTGGCTTTAGTTTTTAGTGTAAAACTGTCGGGAACTTTCCAAGGTTCGTAAACAGCCATTCAAATTTGTATACTTTGTGCTTGTGACAATGACAGAATCAATTATTGAAGAGCCAATTTCTTCTGATTGCCACTGTCATAGCAAATGTCTAGCCTGTCTTCAACCACTGACACAGTTGCAGAAGTTTCTATTGTTCTCCTCAGATGACTTCTATTTGTCCAATTATTGTTATCATTGGAGAAGGAACGCTTTCACCACTGGTTTCAGTAACCGTTCACTCACTGAATCAGTGAATTGGTTGGCACAAGGAGAGGCAGTCGTTCTGAGAAGCGTGTTGAGTTCCGACTCCAGACATCAACTTCATTTCTCTTCTACTGAATCCTACTATTGTACTGCAAAGAACGCAGGCAATTTTCTTCTCCAACCCTGTGACTTCGACCTCTTTCTAAAACCTGCATTTCTGTTTCGTTTCAGTCTTCACAGTTTAGAGTTTTGGGCGCATGGCCTGTTTTTTGATCAACCAAGCTGTAGTTTGTTAGAATCTAAGCTTCAAAATTGTCTTGAATATGGGCCAATCGTTTCAAATCCAATTCCTGAAGGAAGATGTGCCGTCTGCCATTGTCAACAAGAAGACATCGTCCAGCCTGCCTTGCAGGAAGAGCAAACCAAATTCATGCTACCATATGACAAAACCGGCCCAGTTAGCGTCGCAATTACATCACAGCTAACACTCAGAGCGCCCCTGATACTCAGGGAATTTTCTCTGGCAGTTGTTTTGGCAGTGTTTGTAAGGTTGTTGCATGAAGTATCAGGGCTGACTGATATCTTGATCAACTGTGGAAAAAGGGCAGGCGGCTGTTCAATCGGCCCTCTGACCACCATCTTAGGACTGAGCAGCAAACCTGCTGGAAAAAAGTTTGAACAACTTTTTGCAGAGGTACAAGAATGCTGCGCAGACGATAGTAAGAATCCCGTGAAGTCCTCTGTTTACTTTGAAGCTTGCAATAGCTCAAAGTTGTACAGCGGGACAACATTTTGTGACATTGCACTTAGCGTCTCTCATTCAAAAAGTGTACTTGTAGAATTTTCATACAACAGCACTAGGTACTACAAATTAACCATGAACCGCTGTGCCCAGTGGTTTCTTGGGCTCTTGCAACAGGTGAATTTGTGTAAACCTCTGAACACAGAAAGACTAAAAGCTAATTTTCTTTCTGAACTAGGCCCTGTACCCAGTGCTACTGCTCCAACACATTGCACACTGCGCAGACCTATTCCACTGACAATGTTGGAACAGTCTGCACAGATATCCCAGCTAAAGGCAGTGCAAAGTAGAACTAAAACAGTCTCATTCAAATGTTTCACTGATTCTTGCTTAGCTACTGGTGCTAAACTCTGCCAAACTGTCATTTGTAGCAGAGGGAGTGGCTCACTGGTGGACTGCGTTATTGCAATGGTGCGTAGAAAGTCAGTTGATGCTATAATCTCGGCTTTGTCGCCCATAATTGTGGGAATGGCTTACGTTCCAATCGATCCCAAGGTCCCAAAGGACCGGAAGGATTTCTTGCTGCAAGACACAAATTCAGTCTTTGCTATAGATGACGACATGAAAGTTGGAGCTTTAACTTCGCTGAAAAGGTATGCAAAGCCACCAATTTGCACTGAATATGACCTGTTGTACATAATCTACACGTCAGGGACCACAGGCAAACCAAAAGGAGTGAGTGTGTCCCACAAACAGATAATGAGTCAAGTGATAACTATGCCAGAGCAGCCATACTTCATAGACAACAACTCGGTGATTTTGCAAAGTTTCAATTTTGTTTTTGACCCAACCCTGCAAGAAATGTTCTCAATGAGTTTGGCTGGGGCCACTCTGTTCACCGCCACTGACACTCTGAAACCACAGCAAGACATGGGCTACAGTTGCTGCACACTGGCCACTATTGCAGTGAGCATAGTGAATCAGCTGACTGCTGCTGAACTTAGGCAACTGTGCAAGATTGAGTACAACCCCAGAACGGGGGTGGCACTGCCGCAGCCACTGTTGAACAAACTCTTGAGCAAAGGTTTGCATCTGTTCAATCATTATGGCTGCACTGAAGCAATCGTGCACCAAGTTACAATACGCAACTGCTTGGGTGACCATTCTCTAAAGGAAGGCAAAACACTTCCTAAATTTTTGCTTGCGGTTAGCACAGATGATGGTCGTTCCAGAGTTTTACCAGGTAGACAGGGCGAGCTGTTGTTTGGCGGTGAAGGATCACCTAGAGGATTTATAAAAAGGCCAGAACTGTCTGTGCAGAAATTCGTAGCCGACAGTCTAAACACGTTTGAGACTACTTTAAAGTTTGGCAATAGACTGTACAAAAGTGGTGACATTGTAAAGCAGACAGTGGACGGGACCTTTTACCTTCTTGGAAGGACAGATTTCCAAATAAAACTGCGTGGACAAAGGATTGAACTTGAAGAAATAGAATGGACGTTGATGGACCACCCATCAATAAGTGCTGTGGCGGCATTTGTGATTGGAGAAAACGATAATGACAAGAAGATTGTCATGAATTACACAATCGGACCTGACTCTGACCCTTTGTCAAGTGAGAGTTGTCGCGAATACCTCACAAGTAAACTTCCACCTCACATGGTACCAAGTTTTGTGGTGCAGGTGGAAAAAATGGCCCTGACATTGTCTGGTAAAATAGACAGAAAAGCCATGGCAAAGCAGTTCAAAATACCAGACCATGAACAAGCATTAGAGCAACCAAAGGACCCCACAGAAATGGCAGTTCACAAAGTAATTGCAGAAATTTTGAAGCTGTCAGATTTTGACATAAACGCCGACTTCTTTGCGATTGGAGGCAACTCGATAACAGCTGCAGTAGTGGCAGAAAAACTGAGCAAAGAAGTCAGTCCGGTAATCACTATAACGGATATTTTTGAAAAACCTACGGTAGCTCAATTAGCAGCTAAGGTGCGGGAGGCAGGAAACAGACAGTTGGAGGAAGTGAAATTCTTTCTGAATGCCACTTGGCAGGGCATTCTGAAGTCAGGAATTCAGCGAGCTGAAGCGCATTTCTTTGCACACGAAGCTAGCATCTATGACATTCTACTGTTCAGTAGCACACTAGCAGAAAAAGCTGGAGTAACGACCTATCTGGTTCACTACCTGCTAATGGATACAACGGAAGAACTGAGTCGATTTTTGATTGGAGCCCTTTTTCCGGACCCGGCAGACTTCAATTGGACTTTGATTCCCATAACCATGAGACTAGATGCCAAAGTTAACATTTTTCTTTTTGAGCTTTTCACTGCCTTTAACTTCCGACCCTATGTGCCTTTGTTCGGCCAGCTCTTTTACCGAATCAACTTCTTTTGTTTGGAACATTCGAACTGGCTGAAAAACAACGAGGCCAAAGTGAAGCATAGAGATTTTGTGCTAAACACCTTCTACTTTGACTTGTCAAAGGCTTTCGCAGAGCCAAAAGACATTCACGTTCTGGCAGGCTATTCAGCCGGAGGAGGTCTAGCCGCCTACTTGGCTGCTGAAATAAGCAGAAGATCTGGTCACACACCGTGCGTTTTTCTAATGGACGGTGGTTCGTTTGGCGATATGGCCATCATAAACAGAACCCAACTTTCTATAGAAATGCGACTAGTTATTCAGAGAAGCTTAGCTCAGGAACAGGAACAGAAGGGCGAAAAAGTCGACACTTCAGTACTGAGCGGGCGCGAAGAAATAACTGTCACTGAAGAACGTTTTCCATATGCACAAATTGTTTCACGAGACAACTATCTCCAAACTCAAAGCTAAAATGTTCCAGTTCGCCAGCTCGGAACGACAAACGTCCTACGGTATCGGCGACATACGCTGGACTGGAACAGAAATGGTGAGAACTGTGGCCGTTGACTCAAGTGTAGGAGAACACGAAACTATGCTGCAGAGCAATTTTAATGGCAAGGTTGCTATGAAAATGGCCGCCGCCATGGCAGAACTAGAGTATCTTCTCCTTTGAATTTGAATAATGAATCTTGTGCAACCAGTCTTCTACAGGTTTCAAATTTTGTATCCGTTTGCTTGCATTTGTTATTCATTATCTGGATTGGAAAAATCCCACTAAGTGGACTGTAGGCTGCAGCAGAAAGCTATTTTTAATTTGCAGTTAATAGTCGTTAGTTGTCAAAATAAATTTATTTCAGTGTAATAAACAGATTGTGTGTACCTACAGTATGTGCAACCATCCTGTTGTATCAAACAACTGTTGTACCAATGAAAAGGTTTACAAGCGCTTAATAAGAAAAAATCTAATGTCTAACAGAGCTCTTTTCCGCAGAAAAAGACCTAAACTTAATTAACCTGACTTACCAAAAAGTCTCTCTGACTAGCCAGTGGCGTTGGCGATAGTCTAAAACGATCTATCTACATATCTATTTCTCAAAAAAAGCACTACAGAAAAGTTCTACCTTATTTTTCTTTCCAAACCAGTAATGATGGTCGTCATCTTTTAGTTCTTCCATTTCTTGAAACAAATGGCTCCCGTTGGTGATAAATGTGAAACTAAAATCACCCAAATCGCTGGAAAATAAAGAGAACAATTTATTATCAGCGGCCAACAATGCAAGGAAGGAGCGCGTAAAAATGTGGCTGGCCGTCGCTTGGTCCGGCCAAATAGAGCCCTTGTATTTCATTGACCAATCACCGCGCTGCTCCGAAGCGGGCGCCAGTTTTCGCTCAATCAAGAAAACACTTGGCCTTTTTCGATTTTCACAGTCAATTGTTCAAAAAACTTCGGTTTGGTTTGATTTAGGCCCTCAGATCCGATTTGAAAAACCCCGTTGAATACCAGTGAAATACGCTACTAACTTATAACTTGAAACGCCATCGTCTTGGCAAAGTTGAACCTTTGTACTTGTCAGCCAATACCTCAACCAAATCAGCAATAAAGACAGTTTTCTAGTAAAACGGTTTATTATATCATACATTACATACTATAACATGTCCTGGGCAGGGGATATGCTGATGTGCCTATGCCTACCAGGTGGAGGTCGAGGGGGTTTCGTTCGTTCCACAGGGAGGTAAAAATTTTCAAAAAACTCCGAAAGATCTAAAGAGATGTGTTTTAGTAAGATTTAATGAATGATAAGGTTTAAAATTGCAATAAGAGTCAACTTGCGTTTAACAGCTAAAAACCAGCATATACGTATTATGTAATAAACAAATAGGTTTCTGAAGACAGCTTTACCTATGTCTTTAAATAACAGCACAGTGCAAATACTAAACTCCATACCAAAAGCAAAGGACACAATTGATGATTTTTAGCCTGTTTGCTGGTGTTTGTACCTTTTCGGGTCCCCTATAGTCTCGGTGAGGTAAGGAGAGTTTGGCCTTTATAGTTGGGCAAACCCTCCAACCCCTAATGTAGGTAGGTAGACTATCTGTACGTATAAGCGTAATATGCTGTACAAATAAATAATAGAATGAATGAAAGAGTAAGTAAGTAGTGGTGAGGTTGCAGATATCTGATCAGTTGTGTGCTGAACCAGGAGAAGCCGGAAGACGTGGCGAGCGCCGGTCGTCAATCGGAGCCGGGGGGCAGCGGCATCCGGCTGACGGGCTCGGCCCCAGAACCAAAGCAAGGCTTCTGCGCCAGATGCAAGGGCTCCTAGAGACTGTGCAAACATTCATGTTATGTGTGTGCGTTGACATTAATTCTGTCTTCTCTCCGTTACAGCACGGCTTCTTCCATTCTGCTGTGTATTTAGTGCATCCTGTAAATTTACCCCTAGAAAGTAAACTCATCTTTGCGTTCGTACGTCGGTTTAAATCAATCAGTTCATTTTTAGTCAGGTCCAATTTATTCGGGAGCCGTTCATTTGGGCGTGCACGTTTGGGCGTGTCTCATTTGGGCGTGCACACTTGGGCGTGTCTCATTTGGGCGTGCACACTTGGGCGTGTCTCATTTTGGCGTGCGTTCATTTGGGCGTGCATATCTGGAGCAAATGAGATTAAACTTTTTGAGATTTCTTCCATTTTTTACTAAAAATTTTCGACAGACGCCCAAATGAATGCACGCCCAAATGAAACACGCCCAAATGAAACCACGCCCAACTGTGCACGCGACACGCCCAAACGTGCACGCCCAAATGGACCCAACCCAATTTATTCTAGGTCAAGAGCAACTCTTTTGCTCTAATCACCTATAAACGGTGTCCTATTGCAATTGCTGTATTTCGACGTCAATTAATTTCCCTTTTTTACAAAAAAGTACCTAACATTGTTTAATTTGACTGTGTACCGCTAAAAAATCCTAGACGGGCATGTCTGGGGCCTGCGCACATCTCTAATCAACGACTACATTTTATAGAAGCCATTAGTTTAACAGCTGCAAATAAAAATAGAATTTCAATGAATGCGTGCTTCAAAACGCCTCACTACATAGGTCGGCATTGAACAAAGAAAGATCGTGCTTGTACAATCAGGCACTTAACGCCGTTTATGGTACCGACACCATAAGGTGCCGGATATATGGATGGTACCGGTACCTAGGCTAGTGGCACCATATATGGTACTCCCAAGTTCGGTGACTATGGTGGTACCATACATATATGGCCATGATTGCCGGTACGATGTAATGATGTCGGTACCATGCGGTATATAAACGGCGTTAAGTGCCTGACAGTATTATTTGATATTGCTTATTGACCTAATTAACTAAGACACTTTCACATAAAACGTGGTCTATATTTCGGCGACACTAAGCAGTAAATATTTTGCGCGATATTAAGAGGCTGCTATTAATATTTGTGTAATTAAGCGAAGCTGGTGCCGCTCACCGCGATCCTATCTAATAAAGGCAGGCCGGATTAAGGCTTCCAACTGCCTCACACAATGTAGCGGCAGAATAGCCGACAGAGAGGGCTGGGTGGCGGCTATCAGATCGGCCGGTTTTCGATTTGCCTGTCTTTCCGTGACCCGACCGTTCGGACTGCTCTAATTACGACGGGCAAAGTTGGCTTGGGAGCCAGCAGGCCCGGGCCATTATTCAAGCACCAACTGCAGCTTTAAAGCTTTGGGCCTGGGCCGGCGCCCGCTTTGCTTGTCTTGTTTTCTAGATCAACTCTCACGCTATAATAGAGTGTCAGTCAGCGGCTAAGACCGGCCACAAACAATTAGCCTGAGTGCGTCTCAATCTCTGCTTGCGCGGCCCATCTCCGACCATTAAGTGTGACGGTTAGATGGCCGATTTGCCCCCGGGGCAGACGCTTCGACCTGCCGCCGCGGCGCTTGTTCATCTGCCGGCGCGCTTAGTGGCCGGCTGCTTCTCTCTTTTTATCGCGTCCCTTATGAAACAGCCGCCCAAATAGGTAAAACTCAATCAAAAGCTGTACAGAGGACAGCATCGATTGAGCGACAAATTGCACCGAATCCCGATGTCGTCTATTAACCGGCCGCCGCTGCCCGGTCGCCCAGGAACCAGCCGGCTCATTGCCTGATTAGCTGATTAGACTTGGCGTCAGACACTTTATAATTCTGTTTGCCACCCATCTGCAACCTTCCTGTCATTAGCGCCTTTTCTATTTGCCGCACAGGCCTTTTTTGGCCTCCCGATCGCCTGTAAGTTTCTGTCTGCTGCAACTGTCTACCTACGTGTGGTAACCATGGCTACCAACTGCAGAAATTAACCTTCGAACCTGTAACACCTGGCTGTAACACGTGACGCTCTGGTATTACAGGTTCTAATGTAACACACTGGTATGTGCATTTTCAAGTTGTAACATTTTATCGCCCGTAACCTGCTGTGAAAATAACTTTCCAGACTGCAGTTTAAATGCAGCTACTTCGTAGTTACATCAATTTGTAATTAGTTCACCAACACCATAATAATACTGCAAATCTCTAGACGATTAAAATTTAACAAGTAATTTGAAGAGTAGTTCAGTGGCGCTGTGTTTTCTATTGTGCGAATTATTCAATTGCTACAGGATGCCTAAAAAGAATGGCAGCATTTTTTGTTGCCATTTCCGCAAATTTTGACCGAATAAGGTGTAATTTGAGCCATACTGTAGGTGCCTAATAGTGGGAAAGTTGTGTGTTGCAGTTTGGTGCGTCCGGTTTGACCCAATCCTGAGAAATTATAGAATATGTGAAATCGAAATTGGGTATTTAAGACTAACAGAAATTGCGTTATTCTTTTTGCTGTTATTTCCTCAAATGTTTGATCTAAAATTTAGGGAAGGTCTGTAAACAATGGGGTATTTTATGTGCACAATGATCCTCCCTTGAGGAAGTGAGTTTTCCCTGTATATCTGTTTTTCATATCACCTGACTCAATAAAACAGATGTTCAGAATAATGCCTACTTTCTCAAGACTGTGTCTATCTTAATGCATAAAATGCCGCGTTTTTCAGAAATTTTTCAGGTCATTTGGCAAATATTTGCGGAAATGACTGTAAAAAGAAAATATTTTAACGCTATTTCCATAGGCATTGATTGATATTTCTACTGAGTTTCGAGTTCACATATTCTTTAATTTCTCAGAACTTGGTGAAGCCTGATTCATGATCCCTTTCATGTTGTTCTCATTGCCACGACACAGGATAAGACAGTCATGTTAGTGTGTCAGTTATAAAAACGAAATCTGCTCTGTAGTTTTATCGAGCCAACGTAGATACTGTACTTCTGTATCTTCAGGATCGCTTCCATTCCATTCAAACTGCTATAGCTTGAGCACTCAAAGGTACATAATACAAATATCTGTAATGGCTTACCACGTGTACGTACGTATGGTAGTCCATATATCGTTGTGACATTAAAACCGGTTTTCAAAAATAATCAAACAAAAATCAGTTCTGAGTGGCCAAGCGAAATGGTGAATTATGGTGTGTAACACGACCCATTTGCCTATACATTGTACATAGTTGATAGTAAACCAGCTTTTTGCCACTGCAAAGCCTTTGTAGCGTTTTTAGTTTGCCGTATCGGATGCTACTAGTTGGATTGGGTGCGAACAGCAGCTGCCCTCTGCCAATTTATATCTTCTTAAAATGCTTGGCGATTATACCAAATTGAAACCTTCTCGCTCGGCCGTCCAATTTTCTGTCTAAATCCGCCCGGCGCGCAAGCGCAACCCAGCCAGCCACACTGCTTTTCAGAAAATGAACAACGCTCGTTGTTGGGCGGAGAAGAAAATCTGGTCCGACGACGCTTTGAACGTGTCGGTGTTTGAGTGGCTGCTGTCACGCGGCTGCAACTGTCAAGCCATCAAGGAGGTAAACAACCTAACCAAGCTCAACTGCGAAGAGTGGCCGTTTGTGCACCTCTGGTGGGTGCAGTTGTTCTACATCGCCATCTTTGCTTTGATAGTGGCCATAGCCATAAGTGGAAATTGCACCGTAATTTGGATAGTGCTGGCACACAAACGTATGCGCACTGTGACCAACTATTTTTTGCTCAATCTGGCCATCGCCGACGCCAGTATTTCTCTGTTCAATGTTTGCTTCTCCTTCACCTTCAACTTCTACTTCGACTGGTTCTTTGGAAAGCATTACTGTCACTTCAACAATTTCATGGGAATTGTGCCCACCTGTGCTAGCAGTATGACTTTGATGGTGATGAGTTGGGATAGGTAAGGTGGGGTCTGAATCACAGAACAAGTAAAATAGCCTACTTTAGGTACATGGCCATAGTACACCCATTGAAAACGCGATTATCGCGCAATGTTACTATAGGAATAATTGCTGGAATCTGGGCCTTTGCTGTGGCCTGCGGTTTCCCAATGCTGCTCTTCTCCAAACACGAGTCTTACTTTTTCTACTTCAATTCGACCTTTTTTGTCAATAAACAGTGTCGTAGTGATGACTGGCCCGACGGGGATACGCAAACCAGCTCCATGTTCCAAGTGTAAGTTTTTCCTAAGAGAGTTTTATTAGTAATTTATTTGTATATTTACTGAATAATTATTTGTATATTATTTAACTAAGAGGGTTTTATTAGTAATTAGATTCAATTTTGCTATAAATCGAGGTTTTTTGTTTATCATCGAAGAGGAAGAGTAACTATTGAAACATGAAAGGAACGGTTTTACGAAAAACTCGAAACTGAATGAAATTTTGGGAACGATGTCAAAATCAAAATAATCCAAAACGTAGACACCACGCACCAGGCATTGAGGCAGAATTTTGATTAAACTGCAGAGATTTCAGCTACAACTGGCTGTTGTTGGTGATAATGTACATTTTGCCTATGATAGTGCTGTCTTACACTTACGCCAGAATAGCAAATGAGCTTTGGGGAACTCAGAATATCGGCGACCACAGACAAGAGGAAACAATTATAGCCAAACGAAAGGTATTTCATTTTGGCATGTCCACTTTTGCTCCGAATGCATGACGTAAGGCCTTCAGACAGAAAGCCGATATACCATGCATGCAATAGGGTCTGCACCCACCGGACTTGGACTAAATCCCCCGATCCCGCTCCGATTTTTCTTGCAAGTAATCTTTTCAGCAAATTTTTACAATTTTTTAGAATTTCTGACACTAAAATTGTTAAAATCGTCTATAAAACAGCACTTTTTAGCTGTATTTGAGCCATAATTAGCTATTTTTAATTCATAGTTGTGATTTTGGTACCCAACCCCCTCGCTTGGAATTTGGACTCGGACACTCCCGGGCCGGCGCCAGATCCCCCAAACCACACTACCCCATCGACGGCTGACCTGCTACATGTGTATGCGATACACTGTATATACAGAGTGCGTAAAAAAAACAACCCAGCAGATTTTTTGCTGTAGCAACCGCAAATCTCAACCGATTTGAATGAATCCTGCTTTAAGTGAAAGATAAATAAATTCTTGAACGACTGGTGTAGCTTTTATTAAGATGCGTTGCTTAGTTCCTGAGATATTTTTTGCTTTCAAAATCAAAACAGAGATTTTGGCAGTGCACAACAGAGATTAAAACAACCCAGCAGATTTTTTACTGTAGCAGCGGCAAATCTCAACCGATTTCAGTGCGTCCTATTTTATATGAAAGATAAATTAATTCTTGAAAGTTTGGTGAAGCTTTTATTAAGATATGATGCTTGGTTCCTGAGATATTTGCACTCAAAGTCAAAACAGATTTTGGCTATGAACAAGAGCGATTTTTATTATTCTGTTGCAATTCATAATAAAACCGATTCCTACTGCTCAGGGCTAACGTAACGAGGTTTTTCTGGTGCCACACATGCTTGGTTACTTCATTTGTAAAAGTCTTGTTTCCCTCAGCAGTAGGATTCCGTTTTGTTGTGAAGTGCAACGGAATCGCTCTTGTTCACTGCCAAAATCTCTGTTTTGAGTTTGAAGGAAAATATCTCAGGAACTGAGCATCGTATCTTAATAGGGCCTTCACCTTTTTCAAGAATTTATTTATCTTTCATTTAAAGCAGGATTCATTCAAATCGGTTGAGATTTGCGGTTGCTACAGCAAAAAATCTGCTGGGTTGTTTTTTTACGCACCCTGTAGAATAAGATCTAATTTACAGGTGGTAAAGATGCTCTCAGCAGTGGTGGCAATATTCATGATTTGCTGGCTGCCGTATCACATCTATTTTGTGGTGTTGGTGCACATTTTCCGTCGAACTCTGTCGCCTATGGAAGCGCTCTATACCTATTTGAACATTTACTGGCTCGCAATGACCAGCCCGGCCTGGCCCCCTTTTATTTACTGCTGGATGAATTCCAGGTAATAGTTCTTCTGTCTTGTAAAACTTTACGAGGCTAGCTGCCATAATAACATAAATCTGGAGGCCAGTTAAATTTTGCGTCAAAGCGTTTCAAAAATTCTTAGACAACAGCTGCGCGGCGAAACTCTTTAATTTATGGTTTCTGACGGCGATCTTCGCGCAATTTTGCCCGCTCAACAACAAGCAGTTAGTTGTGTGAGACGAGCCACTTACTCTACTCACCTTTATTGCCCCTCACTCACTCGCTCTCGCTATTTGCCTAAAAACTCTGCGGGCGTGGTAATATGCAAAATAATGCAATAGTCTGAAACAATAGCAAAAGAGAAATAAAACTGCGGTATAGAAAATTTGTAAAAATTTGCGTAAAAATATAGAAATAAATAAAAAATTTCTACGATTTGTGAGAAACGTGAAAAATGTAAAACAAAAACAGTATGCAAAATGTGCAAAAAGCAACAAGTTCAGAGTGGATAAATGCCTCCAGCCAGTCACGCGGATTTTGGGTTGAATAAATAGAAACATTATTTTGACAGTGTAGAACAAGCAATTAACATAAACTATTCATAAAACATTAGTTATAAGTTAATTTGAGGTGATTTCACTGCTTTTTGAGAACATTCCTATAATAACTGCGCTGCTTGAAATTTGTGCACGTAGTCAAAAGCAGCCGGCGGCAGTCTAAGCAGTTCATTCTGGGACCCAGATCGGTAGTAACCAGAGAACTACTCAGTTTTAGTAGAAGGTAACTAAAACCGGTGGTCGGTTGGTTGACTGGACACAGTAGTAACCTTAATAAGCATCTTGGCATTATGGGCCTGGTGGATGATCCAACATGCTCCTTCTGCTTAGAGGAGGAGGAAACGCCTGAACACTTGGTCACACACTGTGACGCATTGGTTGGGCGTAGGCATAGGATCTTGGGGCGGAGGTACTTACCCAGGAGCTGAGTGATTTACCTGTTAGAGACCTCCTGAGGCTGATTAAAGCCTCGGTTAGGTGGTAAGTTCGACTTGCTCGATTTCATCTCATACGGGGCAGCGAAATGGACCCTTGGGTCTGATCGTAGGACCGACTTGTTCAACCCCCGTTACGTCGAATCGGAGCAGCCGTCATGTCAGAAGTTGCGTAATTAATAAAAGATCATTTTGACAGAATTCAGATTATATTTAACAGCTTGGACCTGAAAAAGCCTAAGTGCGATTTTGTATTTTTACAAAAATTTGCATGATAAGTAGTAGACTGTAGGCAACCAAAGTTAGCCTTGTCCTCACTCTGAACATCACAACACGTAACTGACGGATGTACGCATTACAAATAACGCATTTGAATTGAACAAAAGGAAGTGTTCATCCGGTATTGTCTCGTTTTGTCTATTTATCTACTGAGACATTGTTCGACTTTAAAATACCCAAAAGTAAGAAAACTTGTGGTACATGAAATGAAGAAAATGTGAACCAAATAGTGCAGCATTTTACAGGAAGCCATTTCAGATTCCGGTCAGGGTTCAAGTACGCTTTCCGCTGGGTTCCTTGCGTGAAGAGCAGCCACGAGGAATACATGTCGAGTGCGCTATTTAACCAGGGTCGTCTGGGCAGTCGGCCGCCCACTCAAACGGCCAACAGCCGACGAACGAGTCGCATGTCTGCGTTCACCATAGAATATCCGACCGTCAGATACCAGCGACCGTCGACCGCCGTCGAACGCTGCGACACTCCCAGTTTGACGTTCAAAAATCGCGAGGCCAATAGTTGCTTTTCGGCGCTGGAATGCGATTCACTTACTGTTCCCTCTAACATGCCACGTTCGGTGTCGGGCATGCGACCTAGACATGGCTCCAGTTGCAGCTCAACCAGCAACTCCTGATACACCGTAGTTTATTGTTTGTTGAAACGGTACTAGATCTGACCAAATCAAACTCATCTCTCACCGACTGTCTCTGTTTGTTATGCTCCCGGTGCGCTCTATCGCCGGCTGATCTCACGCTCATAAAATTTTCTATATTTGCCTAACTTGGTCAAGGTCTGTCTGTCTGTCTGTCTATCTATCTACATGGCATTTATTCGTCTCGCAAAACAAATCTATACGTAAACTGTACGTAAATTACTGTACTGAGGTTGTCCTAGCCTACTAATACAACAAACTACTGTAGGTTGTTGCTATGTAGATGTAAATAAGAACTTGGAAACAACGCATAATGTAACAGGTAGCGCCTTGGTATGTACACATGGAACAGGTCATCTGCTGAGGAGGGTTGAGGCTTGGGGGTCTGAGCCCAAATTCTAGGGAGGGGGCTGGGCACTAAAAAACGCTCAACAATCGCAATTTTCCGGCTAAAAATCATGAAAAATCGCTAATTTGGGCTCAAATCCAGATAAAAAGTGCTGTTTTACAAGCGATTTTAACAATTTTTGCGTCTGGAATTCAAAAAAATTGCAAAACATTTGCTCAAAAAATTACTTGCCAGAAAATCGGAGGGGCGGGTGGGATAAATCGTTTCGGGGGAGTGGGGTCTGGACTAAGTCAGGTGGGGGCAGGCACCAGACCCCTTGTTAGCTGTGTTTGGTGGTATGTGGGGTGGGGCAGGAGGTTTGCCTGCCAAATGAGGCGGATGGGGTGCAAAGTCATAAAATGTTCCAAAAACGCGAAATATGTCTCTACATACAATGTAGGTGGTACGTTGTAAACAAAATGCGTTGAAGAGCTAAAACAAGCATGAAATAACAAAAAGGCTTCTGACAAATATCAGTAGTTAAAAGGTCAAATTCGGTTACCAAAGGCTTTTAAAAGAATTTTAAGTTGAAATTAGTTATGTCTGGAGCCAGTTTGTTTTGTTAGTACTGGAGCCGCTACTATTTAATAGGTAGTTGTATTTTCAGGTCGGGGGTCCCTAAACTGTCACAGGGCAGTAGGGGTGAGAGAGAGGGTAGGCCATTTTCATGGGGGAGCCCCAACCTAGCGCACATCTATGAAAAGACGTATAGTTTTCGTCGAAAAATCAAGTTCTGACATATAGTGTACCTTTTAATATTTGAGTACAAACAAACACAGTTTCTTCCGAATACAAAACTACTACTAGCACGTTGTTACACAGATGGCAAATATTAGGATTTTCAAATATATATGTATACATTGTATATACAAAGTATGCTCAAATGTACATGAATCAGGGATGTGAGGTGTGTTTTTTCCGGTATTTTTTCCGAAAAAATAAGGTTTCTTCCTAAGGGTCGGAAAAAACACAAATCGCGGAAAAAACTCAATAAAAATAGCTAATTTAAGTCATTTTTCTATTAAAAAACGGAGCTTTGCTATGTATAAAAGGCCATACCGACCGACTCAAAACTTTTAGAAAAATAACAGAAAAGACCAAATTTGGCATGATAAAACAAGAATGCAAACTGCTGTAAAAATTTGCATATAGCGTTTATTGATGGAGCCTGTAAGGCACCGTTCATGCCTGTTTTGTGATTTATATCTCTGTAACACGCGTATTTCTGGCCTGAAAAGACTGAGGAAGGCGCTAGAACGTGTTAGGAATCATAAAAACAGTCTAGGATACTCAGAACTTGGGCTGGAGTTTCTACCGCGATTTAGGAAAAAACCGAAAAAACCTAGCCTAGCTAAAATCACGCACTAGAGGTCACAGTCTAAAACTATATCATAAGCATTTTTCGTCTTGATGTGAGCAAAAACTTCTTCGCACATAGAGTTGTACGTATTTGGAATAACTTGTCTCCTGAAATCATTGACTTACAGTCTTTGGCTCGCTTTCCGCTCAAAACTGGAATGCCTCGATTTTTCTCAATTCATTCGGTTCGGGGTAGGGCTTTCGAGCCGGAAATCGGCCCAGCTCGCCCCTCCATCCGACAGAAGTGTTAAGCAGGCTTTTTTCTTGTTGAATAAATTTACTTACTTACCTTTCTAGGTCTAATTTATGCTAAAGACTAGGTTGAGACCAGTGGAAAGGGAAATGTTGGGGGGGGAATGTTGCGAATTGTTTTTGGGTCTTTTTTTCTCTTAAAAATGAAAGTTTGCATATGTATTATTAATGTATATACACATATTCATATACATTTGAACCTATTTTGTTTTGTATATATACATATATCTGAAAATCCTAATATTTGCTATTTGTAATGTACGTTAAATACGTGTTCTAGTTTCTAAAACTGAAGTTTTCTAAAGCCGTCCAGCAATCCGCCTACCAATCCCTTTAGTATATTGAAGACAGGAATTCTCTTCAGTATTTGGTCGGTGGTTTTCAGAACTGGTGAGGTATTGTTGTTCGGTATCAGCTCAACTACAGAAGAACGGTTGAAGACCGGTAAAATGGCCAATTTTTCTGAAAATAAACAGGAATAACTTCTGTTTGGACAAAAACTCGAACCATTTCGAAATAACTTCTATAGAAACTACATATACCTTTTTTTGTTTTACCTATAACCTACCTACCCTACTTGTTTTTGACGAATACAATCTAGACTGTACTTAGATAAATTATCTTCGCATTTGTAAGAGCAAAATAACTAATGTGAAGTGAATTGGAAATAATTTAGTATAAGTGCACCCACCAGTAGAAAACAGCGTTCGTCCAGCTGTCGGAGTTTGAACATTTTCGAACAACCTCTTGACCATGGTTTTCAGCGCCCCCAAGTTCTGGCGCAACAGTTCTCTAGCCTCCTGCCATCGAGGCGCAGTTTGATTAATTGGAACCAGATCCGGTAAATTCAGTTCGTTGCCGGAGCGAGAAATAGGAGCGTCTGAAAAAAAGCAAAGCAAAACTCGGCCCGGCCCCCAATTTGAGCGATAAAGATCGCAAGCCCAAAGAAGAAGAAGAGCAAGTAATTTGCGGCAACACCCGCCGAGAGGGTTATTCGCCGTTAAAAACCCGTTCCGAGTGAGCGCAAAAAGTGCACTAACCATAGCCTCCTCGTCTAACCGATGACTGTCGAGCGTCCAACTGGAAGAGGTTGCGCGTTTGGCCGAAATTGACCTCCAGATTGCCGTTTGAATCTTGGCCGAACGTCAGGCGGTTCAATGGGCCTAGGGGAATGCGAAATCTGCTTGCTGGCACTCCTACAATCCGTCCGGGTTTTGATTGACTGACACATGCTGACTCTGACTTACCATAGGTGTGGACAAAAAAGAGCAACAGACAAAACCCCAGCCGAAGCGTCATAATTATGTAGGGAAGACCAAACTAGACGGTGTCGGGTCGGTAGCAGATAACTATCAAGGAGCCTCATAAAGTGACCTTGCTACTGAGAAATCAATCACTCTCAGGTCAGACTGTCAGTAAAGGAGCAGAAATTACTGTGCTGAATGGGTACCTAATAAATGCCATTATACAGTAGTAATGTGTGATACAGGTTTACCAACAAGGTATCTTTACCTTTGTACTAATAGTCCCTTTAATCTCACTGGTACATTTGGAAGAGCAAGCAAACACAAATTACTAAGTACAAATTATGTACAAATTACTAAGTTTAAAGCACGAAAATATTGTGCTCGTCTCTTTCTGTGTTGGCGCATTTGCGTTCTTTCTTTGTGTGCTGTTCAGGGCAATTCAAATCTATTTGGAGAGTAGTCGAACAAAAAGGTTAGTGTTCGCCAAAAGGAGTGGACACAGTTTGAACAAAGGCTATGGATCTAAACAACAGAAATCACAGAACTGGTACGAGTCATTATTTGCATCGACGGTGGCGATTAACGCTCAACGATTTCTCGAAAGTTGGTAAAACTTTTGACGAGTGACACCATACACGAAATCACACCATGCGAAGCTTTAAGTGAGATTGATAGCCAGAGTACTCGGTGCTTGTGCCATGGCAAAGTTGAATCGATACCATAAAGCTCTAGAAATCCGTGAATTTTAAGTAACTATAGAACTAATGTACCAGTTATTTGAGGAGCAATTACTTTTATTGCCAATTAAGCAATTAACAAGCCGCACCCATTAAGTGAATCTACCTCCGTACTACGTGTACAACTGGTTCTTTTTACAACAGAACAGTGCAAAATACAATATAACAACAGGTCAAACGGACCACCCGTCCAGCACCTCATAGCTCGTCTGTCTTGGGGAGGTGCTGGTACCAGGTTTTTCTAAAAACAGCCAACTTCTGACTAATCCGTAAGCACAGAAAAACCCGGTACGTAAAGACTAAACAAAAAAGGAAAGGCACAAAACGCATAATAATAATATAAAATTGTTTCTTTGCTGAGATTGCACGCAGACGACGGAAAATATTCATTTTTTTCTAAAAAAATTGATGATATATAATCAGCAGCCGTTTCCCAAATAAGGCAGAGGAAATCAATGATCGGACACACATCGTGCATATTAAAAAAGCTACACAATGAGTCAAATCTCTCTCTAACACGAAAACAGTATAAAAATATCGCACAAACGTAATAAATAAATACAAAGACTGCATCCAAGTGCACAACCGAGTTGGGTGGTGTAAGGGGGGACGTGTTTTAGTTTTGGTGGGCAGCGCAGGTAGTACATCGAGCTCATTTACAAAGTCGCTCACAGCAGCAGCCTTTCTTCCCTCCTCCTCTTCCTCTGTCGTTGCAGTATCACACCCATTTGACTAAGTCCGTTCGTCAGTCCAGTCGCATGTACAAATCAAAACGGCGTCGCGAGTAACACAAATCAATAGTCCCGTTTCATCCCACCAGCAGGCTGCTTCGGCGCTCCGAAAGCGCCTGCCGCTCCGAACGGGTACCTGCAATTAGATGGTTAAGCCCATTTATTTATACTTCTGCCATCGGATGGCAGTGGCACTTTCTTCTTTGCCACGCCGCTCTACCGCGCCGTTTAGATTTCCAGTCCTGCAAAAATCTAAAGCGTGAGGTAGAGCGGCGTGGCAAAGAACCAGTGCCATCCAACTGGCAGAAGTAAAAATCCGCCTTTAGATGGACATCCTAAACGACAGACAGACAGACAGACAAACAGACAGACAGACAGACAAATTGGCAGAGCACCTGACAGCCTTGGGCGCAGGGAACAGGGCTGGCTGGTCGCTGGAATTCTGCGGTTGGTTCCTCTGTTGCCGATTGGCCGAGCGTCTAAAGTTCTGTCGCTCTCTGTCCATCTCGAGATCCTCCAGTCTCTGAGTGAGTGCCAGCTTCTGCTGAATGGCCATTCTCAGCAGGGAATTGAGCGTCTTCTTCTCCTCCTCAGCCGCACCCAGACTCTGGTGCAGCTCCTCCACCTGTGCCTGGTACTCTTCGCACCGGGCCGTGAACATGGCACGCAGCGAGGCAAAGGTAGCTGCATCTTCCTTGAACGCCTTCAGCTCCTGGCGCAGGCGTTGAGCAGTGTCTGCATGCACCAGCTTCTCCGCCTCGTACTTCTGCTTCAGACTGGCCAGCGCCGATTCAGCAGTCAGCTTGTTGGACTTGAGCACCGTGCGCAGTGTGGCGATCTGCTCGCGCTTTGTCGACAGCAGTGCACGCAGCTTGACGTTGCCCTGTCGCAGTTCTTCTGCCTCCTGGGCCAGTGACAACTGTTCTGACTCGCTATCCTGCTGTCTGGCTGCAGGCGATTCCACAGCACTTTCCACTGCTCTCCGCAGGTACTTCAGCTGGTCACTGAGCGTGCCGATCACATGAAAGATTGGACCCTCTCTGCTCAGCCTCTCCTCTGGCTTCGGCTTGGGTAGATCATTTTTGTACGATGACTTCAGCTTCTCTCTCAGACTCTGCAGAAACTTCTCTGACAACACTGGCCGGTTATTGACGATCATGATCCTTGGACTCCGCCCACTGTCAGTGTCAGTTCCGCTCTCCTCTTCTCTGATTGGCAGATCTTCAGTCTGCTGTCTGCTCACTCTGATGGACTTCATGTGGTCCAACATGACGCGGTCTGGCGTTTTGCCCTGCACCATGCAGACATGATGGTAGAGCTGGGCAAGGGACTCGCTGCAGGCGATCATGCTGTCCTGTGCACAGGCAACTGTGGCCTGCGATTCACCTGCCACACGAACCAGGGTCTGTAAGTCTGCCAGCAATTGGTCGAGTTCAGTCTTGTGCTGCTCAAGCTCAGTTCTCAGATTGGCTGCTTCACCGCTGTTCTGTAGTTCCTCAATGCGAGTCTGCAGACCGGCCAGCTCTTTGATAGCTTTGGCCAGCTTTTCGGAATCGCTCAGCTCTCCCGATTTGGTCTCGACTGACTTAAGAGCGGCCAGAATGGACAGCAACTCGTTGGCGCGCTCGGGAGAGAGGTGGGACTTTGCTGTTTCCAGCTGTTTTGTCAGGTCTTCGATGCGACATTCCAGTCGGTCCTTTTCTGATTGTAAGTCGTCTAGACGACTCTGAAATGGTTTGAATGTACAACCATGTTGCATGGTTATTTATTGCCAGGTTAAAACGTTTAAACCTAAACTAACCGATTGGAGTACACTTTTTAATCGATCTGAGATGACTCAACAATGTTTCACAATCGCTTTATGTTCAATTATGTAAATAAAAGGACTGACTACATCAGAATTAGCGCAAAATCAATGTAGTTTCGATAAGAAATCAAGGGTGCGCATTACTACTTTTACAATAGCTGAGACTTTATACTGGACTGTAGCACTTTCAGGAGTTCCAAACTGCCCGAAAAGCCTTATGCAAGAGAGTTAACGATTACACATATTGACCCCTGAAGTCAGAGGTGGTGTGTGGAGTTGCAGCTAAGAGGCTCAGTCAGACAGACAGACAGAGGGAGCCTGTCAACAAAAGTGATTACTGTTTGCTCAGCACTCTCAGCGGGTGTCTCTGATCAATAAAGGATCAGAGGCCGCTCGGCCACTGACGATTTACATCTTCAAACACCACCCACACTCACAGCAGTGACGCTTCTAAATATCACCCCTTTCATCTGGCTTCAATTCAGAATAAAGTAATCAATACCTACCCATAGCTCACAAGCTAGCACAGTCTGTCTGAGTTATCGCAACAAGCCAGCCGACCTACCCTCGAGGAGGAAGGGAGGAATTTCAAAAATTTTTATCGACCCCCTGAAGACTAGAACAAAAGCAGGAACTGGGCTTTGTTGGCCATTTATCAATGTGATGAGCGCTGGGCAGATAAGCCGCTCCTCTGGGAAAGAAACTGCGAAATTGGCACTGAAAAAACACTCAACCCAATCGTATCGTAGCTTACAGAAATCTTTGCCTAACTAAATATCAACTGCCCACCTGCAAATCTCCATGCACCTCGCTGAACAGGTCTCCTCGGGACAGATTCTCCTCTCCAGAACTGTTGAATACAAACGATGACTCCAGCTGTCTCAAAGCCGAGCCGGGGGTGTCTGCACCGTCCTCATCGAACGCCAATCCCATACTGGCCACCATAGAACTGAGTTGGTGCAAGTGTTCGGCGTTCTTTAGTTGCTCGACATCTTTCTTCAGTGCCAGTCGTTGCTCTCTCTCCTGCTGGAGGGAGTTGAGGGCCTCCTCCACCTGCTTCTCTGCCATGGTTTTCAGTTTGTTGCTCTCATCTGCCGTCGCTTGCAGCACGTCCATGTCGTCCAGCAGCCGTTTGATCTCGTAACGCATCGCTTCGAACTCTACTTGCGTCGATTTTAGAGTTGACACCTGTATAATTAGACTTTTACCATTATTATGCTGGGTGGCCCATTTATCTATCTGTTCGTTAATCAATTTTGCTGACAACACAAACACAACCTCAGAATTTTTAGTCTCAAAATTTTGGCCACGTCTATCAAGTCAACCACTTGTTAGGCAGTTCCACTTAAGTGGTTGACCTGTTAGACATGGACAAAAATTTTGAGAGTAAAAAATCTGAAGTTATGTGAACGTTGTGTTAAAATTTCAACAAAATTGATTGATGACGCAATTGCAAGCAAATAAATCGGCCATGTACTTCTTTGTTTACTCAAACGGCATTTTCGGTAGCTTCTCTAAATGCAACGCACCTGTTTCTGTAAGGAAATGTTTTCCTCTTCAAGCTCTGAGTAATCGGTGATAAGCCGTTGTTCGCGAATCTTTAGTTCTTTGTTCTCTTGTCTCAGCTGCTTCTTCTGCGAGTCCAGACTTTCGGCGGTCACCGACTGTTCGGAACTGAGTGACTGCAGACGTTCCAGCTCTGCCTTGCAGCGGGTTAACTCCTAAATAATATGACTACCACTATATTCGAATGGCTACGGCCGGAAAAATAAATAAACCTTTTCGAAATCACCGCAGTCTGAGCCATGTTCTCTAACAAAACACTGCCAACCTTTTAAATAAAATTGTCAACTAATGTTTGACAGAGTTTTGGTTTTTTCGGACAGAGAAGAGACACTTTTATTAAACGGTGAGCAGACATGGTAAGTCTTGAATTCCAAAACTGTTAGGAGGTTCTGTTTGATGCGTTTTAGGCGAACATTGACCCTTACTCTCGAAATAGATGTGTTCGCCTGAGACTCCAAGAGCGCAACATGCGGCCAACACAAGGTCAACTAAACATAAAGAAGCGAACACAATTAATTGTTCGTGTCAAAGGTTAGTAATTTGTGTTGGTCGGCATTCGTTCTTACAAACGGATTAGGGTGATTTCGAAACTCGACTCCACTCGCTACTTCTTAAAATAATTTTTCTAATAGGAAAATGGTATATTTGCTATCTGTCATATAAGACATCTAATTAAAAATGGCAGAGAGCTTACAGCAGAGGAAGTCTTGACTTCCTGTTCCATGGTAGCCACTTGTTCAAGCAGTTCGGCCTCTCTACTGGCACTCTCCTCCAGCAACGACTGCTCATGTTGGATGTCTTTGTTGGTCAGACTCACTCGTTGCGAGTTGAACTGCTCCAGCGCCTAAACATTAGAAATAAAAAATATTCATAAAAAAGCTTTTTTGGCCTTCAAAACTTTTTTAAAACTCTACCGAGAGGCACAGGGAAGTTGCATAGATTTTATTTTGCATGTACTTGGGGTTACCCCTCCCTAGCTAGAACAGCCAAACCTCAATCACGCACCTAAACATGCAAGTGGGCCGGGGGTTAACCCCCTTGCTGGCCAATACCCCTCAGCCAGCCATAGGCCCTAAAGGCGGCAAAACAAGCTTCGCTTTCAACCTTTCGCTCTTTCAGGCAAAATAGGCGTTTTTTGGGACCCTCCGAGACGTCCAGACACCCGCCGAATTTTCCGGCCCATGTAATGCTCGAGACATAGGCAAAGGGGTTGACCCACTCAGGCTCTGACTTAACCCCAATCTGTCCGCCGCTACCACCTCAGGAATTCTTACCATCCCGTTAATCCCCCCATCAGCCGCCGCTACCACCTCAGTCCCCCTCAAGATTTAAAAAATTAGCACCCATCCCTCAGCCGAAATGCTAGCCCATGTCTGCATGCAGGCAAAAACAGTACAGGGGTAGGCCAACATTTTAAATTTTGAGGCGGAAATACGTAACAATTCTCGGATCAGGGTGTAGCTGTGGGAATCAGGGGACCGAACCCGAACAGAAATTATATTTTAATGAGAATAATTAATATATAAATTAACAAGTTTTATGGATAATTAAATTATCGATATTTTTTAGCAAAACTCCGAAATCGTCCAAATATGGTTAGGTGATATAACATTTGAAAGCCCTCACCTAAGGAGTCACTATATCAGTATAGGGCCTGTTCTGCCAAATATAAAAGTACCCCTAGAGACGCATCAGTCCAGAGGGCCTGAATAGGATATTCTATTCTGGACGGGACGAGATCAAGTAGAAGGGACGGAACATGAACATGAGGTGCCGCAGAGCTGATCAAATCTACGAACGTTGCTTAGCATCTACAAAAGAGAGCACCTTTCTGGCCTGGTCCAGTTCGAGTCGTACAGTTTCGTAGGCGGTGTCCAGTTCCTGGCACTTGGCTTCCAGTTGTTGTTTGTCCTCCAGCACCTGCAGACCGTACTGCGCCGCCTGAATCTTGTCTTGCATGGCATCTTCCAGAGCCGCCGACAGTCGGCTAATCTCTTTCCGATATGACTCCGTTTCTGTCGAATCCATTGGAAATCTCAGTTTACTTACCCTACAACCTCATTAAATTACACCTCACTTATACATATACAATGAAAAAATTACACTTCACGCATACATGGGCCGGGGGTGGTATGGGGGAATACCCCTACCCCTCTCCGGTCAATACCACCCCCCTCGGCCGGCCGTACTCCCGTAGCCCACCCCCCTCCCGGAGGGAGAAAAGTTTCGCTTATTTAAGGCAAAATATGCGCTTTTTGGCCTTTTCCGGGAAACCCCCCCCCCCCCCGAGGTCTCCATACCCCCTCCGGATTTTTCCGGCCCATGTATGTTCAGAACAACAGAAAATTTCGGCCAATTCCCCGTTCAACCGCAGAAAAGCCACATGCACCCTCCATTTTTTCCGGCCCATGTATGACTTCACATCTAAATTACTAGAGGCTTTTGCACATGACATTCTGTAGAACTGGCACTAGCCGGTCGAACGTCCCAGCCAGCCCCTTGATCTGCCGTGTTATTGTTCTGTTTGGACTTATTGAATAAACAAAGTACAGTCAGGAAACAACAACATACCAAACCGATACCATATTGTATCACCTGAGGTCTTGATCGAAGTGATACAATTGCAATTCTTTAAACTTTAACTGGAACCGAACCATACATGTAACCATGTAACAGGTCCGAGCAGAAGGAGGGGTGGGGTAGGATGGCTTACCTGCCAATTTGGGTCAGGGAAGTTTCACTCAGGGAAGTTCAAAATTTTTAAAAACTGCAAAATGCCCTTTTTAGCACATTATATTTAGCAATAAGGCTATAAATGGCAATTTTAAGCAGTGAAAATGGGTTCAAAAGCTAAAAACAATCGTAAGATACACAGTTGTTAAGGTCAAAAATTTTAAAAAACCTATTTTTAAAAGACCTAATTGTTTAAAAAAAGTTTTTCTTTGAAGGCTAAAACAATTTATTAAAGAAATCAATATGCTAATTAAGGCAAAAAAGTGGGAAAGTTCACGTGCATACATGCAATTTTTAGTAAAGTTTTTAAAAGCAGCCAACATTTTTTTCTAGCAACCTGTATAATACTTCTTTTGACAATTTTCGGTGAAATTATGCAGTTATAGCAGTCTTTAGACCTATATTGACGTTTTCGAACAGGTTTCTTAACTGACTTGAGGTGCAAAAGTGGGAAATTTGTTGTAACTACCTGTACTAGCACAATGGACCCCATTTAAGACGATTTTAAACAAAAATAATTTTTTAAAAATTTAAGAAAAGCAAAAATTTTTGGCCTTCAAACAATTTTGACAACAGTGCTAGGTACAAATTTTCGGCTGAAAATTCAATTTTTGTCCGGAAATTTATATTTTGGCGCGGAAATTAAAATTTTTCAGCAAAATTTGTATCTAAAAAAAGTAAAACTCGAATTTTTGATTAAACACTGCGTAAAATCTCGTTTTCGAACCAAAATTTTGTCCAAAAACAGAAATTTTCAACGAAAATTTGGGGTTTCAGTGTGTAGTAGCCCAGAACAAGGGTGCGTAGTTGCCAATTTGATTTCTGTGGTTTAAAAATGCACCAGGAGGCTTCCTAGCAACTTCTACTTTGTTAGTACTTAGTACTTGTATTTTGGAGTCGGGATGAGGTCCTGTACCCGGGGGTAGGGGAGGGTTTTGGCCTTTCTAGTTAGGGGGTAAGGGTAACCCCCCTTGTACATGTACGAATGGTACCAGTCGGTACTGTACCAAAATGCTGTTATTTTCCTGACTGTAGTACCGTCTGGTACGTCTCTTAAAAGGCAAAAAACCAAGTTTTTTTCTACAGGTAGCACAATCTATGGAATTGAAGAGTTATGGAACGGGTGGATTTTGTGCTAATTAACGAATCATTTGCGACTCAAACTTTAATATGTATTGGACCGCACTCCTTGCCCTTTTAACAAATCCCGGATCGGATCAATAAGACATCACTGTATCACAGTACCTATCGGCTAGTTCCGTAAGGTAAAGGCTTTAGGAAAGGATTAAATTAAAAATAACACAATCAAATCAGTGAAAGAAACAAAAGCGCCAATGAGCCTAGAACAGAAACTAAAACAAACATACACCTGTCTGGCCTAGACTATTCAGAAGACGAATGAATCAGCAGAAAGAAGGCGGTCGGCCACTTCTACAACAAATTTAGGTGAGCCACCGAAAACCACTTTTTCTGGAGTTTGAGTGAGAGGCGTGTGAAACCAGACCACCGATGCAAAAGCTGATGACACGCACAAAAAGCACGATTCACGCCGTTCGTCTTCTGAATTACAATGTTGTTTTTTTATTATATTTGCGCTGACTAATTCGAAAAAAAGAAACAGCCAAAAAAGCTCATTTTCAATAAAAGGCGCGTCATTTTCGGCAGTGACGTAAAAAATCGGCGAAATTTTTACAGCCGAGATCGAAGAACTAGGTTCAACCGATGTGTTCACGTTAGCCGTAACGTTAGCATTCTTTCTCCAACTTGGGCGAGTCAGGCTGTATCCGCTCGGCCGGCGCGGCCAGAAAATCGATAAATGTAGGCCGCGCCGCGCCGTGCTGTGAACTGCGGCTACTTTAAAACTACGGCCGCCGCCTCCGCTAGTGGTTAACCGTCAGAATTTAGTTGTTTTTCAATAAAAAGAAGCAGGGTTGAAAACAGCCGTTAACTGTACAGGCTTCACCTTTGTTCTTTTATCTTTTACCCCATCTTTTGTTTCTCGGATCGGATGGGTAAAAAGTCCAATTTTCTGCTGAAAATGTTATTTCTCGAATGACTGACTGGTAGGAAAAGGACGCAGTTAGCTGGGGGTGCATTTGCTTTAAAAAAGCTTGCCCCGTCGGCTTCAAGAACAAATAAGACCGAAGTCTCTAAGGTGAGCTGTGGAATGCTATAGGCTTGAAAAGCTGTTTAGTATTGGAAGTTTCTTTTTGAACCGTAAAACATCGTTCCTCTAAAGCAAAGAGGCCAAAACATTTCTTAGGTAGAGAACGAACAAAGAGAATAAGCTGACTTTAGGAAAAATAATTCTGATGGTTATTGGTTAAAGAAAAATAGCCTGCAATCTGGGAAATGATTTTAGCGTTAAAATTATAAGGACTGTGAGCTATGTTTTTAGGCCCATAATTCTCGAATGATGATTAGCCGGATGTTCCGGCTGATAGCTTTTTTGAATTGATAGTACTAGGGGTCATGCTTTAAAGCTGTTTATGAGTCGTTCACGTACTGATGTACGGAAATTTTACTTCTCAAATCGGGTAATCGAAAGTTGGAATAATCTTCCAGAATATTTGATATCCAATAGAAATTCAAACTCTTTTAAGAAAGGTTTAACTAATTTAGACTTCAGTAAATATTTGCGGAGCAGTTTTGTCATACAAACATGATAATAGATACTTTTCGACATCCGGGTATGTAGCCGGTCAACCGGCCCAGCTCGGATGGGTTCTGTCTCTGATGGTTGGATTTTGTTGTGTTACTAACAAATAAACGAAATAAACAATAAACAAACAATGACTGGGCGCATGAGGTTGATTACATTTGCTGGAAAGTTCGGATCGATTTCTTAAAGAATTTCTTAAGTTCGGCCGAAACCTCTATAAGGTTAGTGTATCGAAATTTATCGACTGCAAAACGTCCTTAACTTATTACTGAAAGTCACACCTGTAACAGGGGGTCCGTGGTAGGTCTCCCCACCCGACTTAGACCAGACCCCCGATCGGGGCCTCCCGAGACGATATTTCCGACCCCCTCCCGGTTTTGCTGGCAGGTAATTTTTTGAGCAAATTTTTGCAATTTTTTAAGTTTCAGACATTAAAATTGCTGAAATCGCCAACAAAATAGCACGTTTTGGCTATATTTGAGCCCAAATTAGCGTTTTTTGCCCAAAATTGCGATTTTTGAGCGTTTTTAGACCCAACCCCCTCTCTCCTCCGATTTGAGCTCAGCTCCCTCCGGCCGGGGCCAGACCCCAACCCCCCTTCTGCGGATGACCTATTACATGTATGCTGAATATTTTTATTCCAAAATAGGTATACTCAATTGTTCTAAATTGCTTACCGTTTGGTGCTGACAAGTATTCTTTAAACAATTGTTCAGCAAAAACGACCCAGGTTATGTCACGGCCATCCGCAATGTCTTACTGCAAACATATTTTAACGAAAAGTAAGCCAAAAACTTTGATTTCAGCCAGAAATAGGACGTTTTCGCTTACTATTGTCTGCGTACCGCTTGTCTGCGTCTGTGGTGCACTAGTAGCAGCTCTGCCTGCCATGCACCCAGTGTTAGACACATAGTAGGGGTTCGTGATTCGTCACCCGGTGATTGCCTCGCATATGGCCCTTTATGGGTTCTTTACTGGTCTGTCCGATGTTCATGTGCGTTGTAATAAACCTTTTTTACCATCCCCTCAAACCAGGATTTGAAAATTTACCACCCCTCAAATGCTAGCCTATGTCTGAATGGGCCTGTTTGCTGAAATCCGTTTTTTGCCAGGGTGTCAGGTCCGATATTGCTATTGCAACTGGGTCCTGGATTTTGTGGATTTGAGCAAAATTTTCATCAATGAGTGCACTTGATGATTGATAGCTAAAATGGCTTCGTGGCGGCGCTGTGGGGGCACGTTTGAAATTTATTGAATTCAACAGGTTTCTCACCTAAATGTCGGTTTCAGAGCCATATGCCGAGCCAAGATCGAAGCGGTGTGGTCTAAGATCGACAGCGGCGGCGCGGTACTCATCCACTCGCTGATAGTGAGGGCTAGAGGCTAGCTGACACTGCAGTACTTGATGTGGAACCACCGGTTAGTGCAGTTTTTACTTCACTTATGGGGAACACGTGCTTTTTAACAAGCATGTCGGCGAAGAATTAGAGAACACAACTTGCGTGCAAAATAGGATGGGGTGTTGGGTTTTTTCTGGTATTGATCACAATCAAAAATATTTAGTTTAGAATTAGAGGAGTTGAATTGATTTTCTGTTTACAATATTTTTACTTCCGGTTCTTCAGATCTCTTCAAAATGTCTAACTCTGGTGCTGCCGCAGCTAGAGGGCAACGCTAAGTCCGGTAGGGGCAGACCCCCTTGTTACATGTATGGATCAGGGTGTCCGAGGTTTCAGTTGTGCTTGTGGTTCAGTAGCTAAGCTAAAGAACTCGTTTGCCTGGTTGCACTTTAGACTTGCAGACTTGACGTGCTGGCTCAGTAGGGTAGGGCATAATGAAACTGGGCAATCGGCCCAGCCCATCCGCAGATGAACTTTCCAAGTTTCAACCTATTTTAATGCAAAATAAGCCAAAAACCTTGATTTTAGACTGCGCTGGGAGGTGCACATTTGAAGTTTATTAATTTTAACAGTTTTTCTGACCTAAATTTCGGTTACAGAACACGGCTGGACGGACGACATGTGCCGAGGTCGAAGCGGTGTGGTTCAAGAACGATCGTGATAGTGATAGACGTCGCAACTCTCATCCACTCACTGATAGTGAGGACTAGAGGCTACCTCGACTCTGCATGCAGAACGTGCTGTGGAACCACCGGTTAGTACAGTTTTTACTGTTTACTTCTGGGGAAACGTGCTTTTTCAGTCAACCAGTGGCGTACCCAGGGGGTGTGTACACCCCTTTGCACCCCTTCACAATTAGAAAACAATAAGAGAAATGCATTAATTATGTACTAAAACTGTCTATTTTATGCTCAGAATGCCTTTTAAATGCGTTTTTACACCCCCTTTGCAAAATCCTGGGTATGCCACTGCAGTCAACATGCAATCAAAAATATTTACTTTAGAATCAGCGGAGTTGAATTGATTTTCTATTTGCAACACATTTACGTCCAGTTTTTCAGAAGCCGCAGAAGGTCAGTTCAAAGTGTTAACTGTAACCCGGCTGCTGCCGCAGCTATAGGGGAGTGCGCCGAGACTGGCGATAAGATGGAACCGACGCGTAATATCAAAATCAAAGTGAGTCGATTGTCAAACTAATTACTCAGTTGTTGAAAATGCTTGAAAAAATTGAAAGTCGGAATTGTGGCTCGGCTCGCTAAACCTGTTATTTCGGTGCTGAAGCTATAATTTTGACCGTTGAACTACTAGGTTGGATTTTAGAGTCCTGTAACTAAATGCATGCATTTTTTCAGGTGCCTTCACTTTCTGCGTCGGACTTGTCTCGTTGAAATACGAGTAGCTGTGTCGATCGCTCCGATCTATTCAAGAAACGTGATAATTTAAAGAATTCAAAAGAGATTATTATGCAATTCTGTATGGTTAAGCACTCTATCCTGTAGTTTCTGTCGGAAAGATAATAGTAATAAATATTGTTCAAAGTTGATGGATTTTATTTTGTGATTTGAAGATGGAAGAGCGGTAAAGCTCTCATAGTGCGCAAACAGTTTGGAACGTTATCAGTCAGCCATTTGCAAAGTGAGTTTTCAATTAATGTAAGTGAAATGTACCGTTAGCAGTTGGAGGTTAGGAGCACACTTGTCTTTGCTGACTGATAACGCTCTGAGGGAAGGGATGTACTGTAGGTCAGCGCCTAAAAGGGCAGCAAACAACCACTACTATTACCAAAATCATACCAACCAAGTTCAAAATGAATAAGCTACAGTCAAGCCTCCATAGGTGCAACGAAAATGTGGGATATGTCAAATTTATAGAATGAATTTGGTAGGCATCCCTGCTTGTACAGTTGTAAACAATTAAACTTTAAGGACAGGAAATGATGGTTCAAAAGATAAGCTGAACCAAGGTAGCTGCATTGTATTACAAAGCGTTAAACGCTATCGAGAGTCGTTAATGTTTCCATCTTGAGCGTATATCATTCAGTCTGTTTGGGTAACTCAATTATGATTATATCGCGCGGTTGCTATGTACGTTCTTGCACGATATGATGTCGGCGTCTAGAGTTATGAACATTTTCAATGACGGACGAAATTGTGTACAATCCGATGGACACTACGCTCTTTGCAGCTCAGTTGCTGCTGGTTGTTATTAGCAGCGTCTGGCTAGGCTACACTCCTATAAAAGCCGCTGCTGCCGCCGGGTTTGTCCAAAGGTCTCTTGGTGTCAATGCAGTAGGTTTGGCCCGGCAACCAAAGAGGTGTGAAGTGTCCTGAAGCTGCTGCCCGCAGTTGGGACAATTAGGATAAGCTTCAGGGTGGAACCGCCGTTGGTATGACTTCAGAAACGAACTAGATCCTGAGCTCAGCTGTGCTAGTGTGCGCCTTGTTCGCCGAAGTAGCGAAGCTTATGAAGGATGAATGGGCGGAGATCTTCTTTTAACAGACGAATAGGGCCAAGCAATCGTGGTGAACTCCACATGGTAAGAGGTTTTTTATTTGATTTTGATTGGTAAGAATGGATGTTTTTGATGTGCTGCTTGAGGGAGACAGCGCCGGTTGAAGTGACCTCAACCCCTCGGTGTACCGAGAACGCAGAGTTTTTTCATCAGCCGTGGTCTAGGGACGGGACGCATCAGTGGGTGGATGGATGGATGGCCGGGTGGGGGTTGCCGCTACGTATAACAACTGAGCTGTCAGCAGGTCGCTATGTATGTTGATGGGCAGAACTTTCGTTTCATGATGCAGATGAGCCATGGGAGACATCAGATGGCAGCCAGTGACAGTACGCAGTAGTGCCGAGTTCTGAACTACTTGCAACTTTCGAGTTAGAAATGTACGGGAGCAAACGGGAGCAGCGTAATTGAAAATCGGTCTGCAGATGGCTTTAAACGACGAGAAATCGACCAAAGACTAAGTTAGCAGCTACGAATTTGCACGGTTTAGTTTAGGTTTAGGTTTAGGCGCCACATGTAGCAAATGCAGCAACGTTTTTTGTGCATTATTGTTTGTATTCACGTATGTGTAAAGACACGAACACGATCATGAGTCCGAAAGGACAGTAGAACTTTAAGGCACACCAACAAATCATTCTCAAAAGTTTAACCAAAATAGAGTACAAGTTTAAGTAACATGAAGAAATGTTACTATGTTATTTCCCAATTATTATTTTCTGTGTTTTGTGTGTTAAATCAGCGTCAAAAGTTGTTTGGAAATATTGCACCGTGCTCTAAACTGAAACCGCATCACGCAACTTGATTGACGAAGTGACGCACCGCGCCCGCACGCGTCACGCATCGTGCATTCCCACTTGTCCCACCCAAATCGGATACAGCCTAGCCGCTCCCTCTAACTTTTTGCACAGCGCGGCCCAAAAATATTTTGCCGGAAATTTCTTTTTTTCTGGCTAGGCGTCGCTGCGTCTGTCCATAACGTTGCGTAATGTAGACAATTTTCCAGCTGAGATTGATGGTGCCTGCCACTTGGCGGCAAATATGAACCAACACTCAGTCTGACACACAAGTCAAATTGATGCTCCACACGGTTTATACGCAGGTTCACACGAGATTAAGTAAAAAAACAGTAATAATCAATGTCACAAAAAAGCACGCATATCAATACACAATCTATGAACAGCGCAGCAAATATGTTGCGGAGTGTCAACGCATATAAATGCAAGCCGAGCCACAAACAGATTCATATTTTTTGCGACATTTCAACTCTACCCTGTATTTCAGTCTGCCACTTAACACCGTTTATGGTACCGGCATACATGCAACAGGTCATCCGCCGATGGGGGGAGGGGGGTTGGGGGGTCTGGCGCCGGCCGGGGGGGGTCTGAGCCAAAATTTTGGGGGAGGGGGTGGGCACTAAAAAACGCTCAAAAATCGAGAAAAATCGCAATTTTTGGCCTAAAAATCGCTAATTTGGGCTGAAATACAGCTAAAAAGCGCTGTTTTGCAGGCGATTTTGGCAATTTTTGTGTGTGAAAGTGTAAAAAATTGCAAAAATTTGCTCGAAAATTTACTTGCCAGGAAAATCGGAGGGGGGTCGGTAAAATCGTCTCGGGCGGGGGGGCATCTGGGGGGTCTGGCCTAAGTCGGGTGGGGGGCAGACCCCCCAGACCCCCCTGTTACATGTACGGGTACCGGTACCTAGGCTAGTGGCACTATATATCCACCAGATTTTAACCGGTGGTGCAAGAAAGCTGGCCTGTTTAGAGATTTAAATTCCATATATATGTAGATAGATTAGTTAACCTGCAAAGTGTGGAAAAGATCCCATAAAAGATTCGTGAGATATGTACGTATGTTCCAACTTGAGGTCTGAAAAATCGTGTCAGTACATGTCGGATAGGGAATAACTCATTAGCTACAAAGGCTATCGGATTAGGACTTGACCAAAACAAACTTTGAACTACAGTTGGTAGGTAATACCTGAACCTGAACCTGAAACCTGGGTATTAACCTGAAAATTGTGAACCTGCTGAACCTGAACCTGAACCTACTTGAAAATAAAAGTACTTACCTGACACCTACTAGGTCGGTACCTACTTTTCAGGTTTTTCTTGTCTTAAACTTCCCAGTACAAGTAACACGTACTGTCAACTTTTAAATTGGTTACCTGAACCTGAACCTGAACCTGAAATTGGATTTTAGAGATACCTGAACCTGGACTTACCTGAAATTTGGTGCTACCTACCAACTGTACTTTAAACAAATAATAATGATCATGTCAAAAATTCTTTCATTCGGTTGAAAATTTACGTGATGGCGACGGTTTGAAATTAAATTGTACGGAAAACTCGAAAAAAGGCCAGGCGTTTGTTTGCGCGAACACTGTACACGATGCCGGGCGGGAAATGGACCCTCAGGTGTGATCGTTGGGTCGTTCAGGCCCCAGTTACATCGTTCAGGGCAGATTTGCTGGGTTGGGATAAGGCAGTATACATGCGTCAGGCTGTAGGGGAACAGAGGTAAACAATCCCGCGCTGTCGGTGGAATAAAATTGGCATGGTTCGGTGGTTAAATGTACCACACCGTGGCCTTTAAATATGTGCTGCTTGTTAGGTTCTGACTGACGAGTAGTTGTGCCCATACTCAGCAGCTGTAGGCCTTCTCTAAACACTTGTGCAAGTTGAATTGGCACCTTTAACTTCAGACACAACTCCACTCTTCGTTCATGCATCGACGTCAACTTTAGGTAGCTACCGATACGGTTGGCAACCTCAAATCACACAATTACTCTTCGTAATTTCATCTATGCCAGCCTACCCAGATTGCCGCTCGTTCTGTTTCAACAAAAATTGTCTCTACAACAATCCATTCCAAGTTGGGAAACGGCTTGAACATCTGTGCCAAATTCTCTAGATTTTCCACCGAGCTACTGCAGTTCTCTATATATAAGCGGCGCAACTGAGGAAACACGTCACCTTCCAGGGCTAGTGAGAACCGATTAAAAAGGAAATTTGGCATCTCCGCTAATGTTAGAGTTGTGATGAGCCGATTTTTTATCGGGATGCAGCGCCACATCTCAGCCAGTGAGTCGACAGTTAGATCGGCCAAGTACCAAAGCTTCAATTTGTTGAGATGTTTGGCGGACAAGAAGTGACCAACTCTTCCAGGATCCAGCACTGAGCCACCCAAAACTAGATCAGTTACTCGCGGACAGTGCTCTCTTAGCAGCTGCAGCTGCATGTGACTGGCGAGAGATGGAATGGCTCGATACTGGTTGTGCAACGACAAAACAACCCTCGAAAGTTGACTTCCAAAGTTGACCAGACACCAGTTGAATATGTCAGCCGTGACTGACAGAAAATAATCGTCCCGAAGTTCGACTGAATTCAAGTTCAGTTTGTCCGGGTGACTCCAAATCTTTGTGCATATAATTTCTCTTATATAGTTATCTACGCTAGTGTAAGGACGTGTCACCGAAAATCGAAACTCTGTTACGCTCTCTACTCGCGACAAAAGTGCAGACACTCCCCGGCCCAAATTATCAGCGGCAGAAGGAACGTTGAAAACGATTGAATTGAAGCTCCAAACGCCCTCGCTATTTGTAGTGTGGAACTCCAAAGTACTGTGTTTGTTCCAGGCACTTGGATCGGCGTTGCATCTCTTAAATCGTCGAGACACTTGGTCCAAACCAAACTTGCTTCTCAGGTCAATGCAGTAAGAAAAAATGCGAACCATTAACTCGTCTGGTAGCAGTGCAAACGAATCGAATTCTGAGCCTACCTTCATGCTTCTTATAACAATAACAAAGTTCACAAATTTCACAAGCAAAGTTGGTTCTGCGGTATAGGCAAGCTAAATATATAGTATGACACTAAATGGGCAGAAGGTGATTCATAGTTTTGGCTTGTGGGAGTCATGCACATGAATTTAGGATCAGCTTAGAAAAGGGCAAAAGCAACTCGACTATGTCCTGAATAAGTGCAGCAACTGAAAAGGCACAAAAATACAATTTCTGAGTGCTGCTGTAACTTTGAATTCAGGTAACACACACTGTCAAGTTAAAGAACAAGTGTGAGATAGTGTTAGTGTACTCTGCTTAGTTCCTGAGATATTGGCTCTCAAAATCAAACCAGTAATTTTGGCAGTGAATAAGAGCGATTTGCTATTATTCCACTGCACTTCGTAATAAAACGGATTCCTGCTACTCCTACGGGCTATGGGAGGCTTTACTGGTGACACAGAAACTCGGTTTACTTCAACACTAAAGTATCATCACTAGCCCCAGCAGTAGGAATCTACTTTATTATGAAATGCAACGGAATCGCTCTTGTTCTTTGCCAAAATCTGTTTCGAATTTGAAGGCTAATATCTCAAGAAAAGAACTAAGCAGTGAATCTCAATAAAAATTGCACCAATCATTGAAGAGTTTATCAATCTTTCATTTAAAAAAGGATTCAATTCATTCAAATCGGTTGAGATTCATGGTTGCAAAACTAAAAAATCTGCCGGCTTGTTCTTTATCACTCTTGTTCGTTGCCAAAAACTCTGTTTTGACTTTGAGAACAAATATCTCAGGAACTAAGCAGGCTATCTTAATAAGCGTTACATAAATCTTTCAATAATTTATTCGTCTTTCATTTGAAAAAGGGTTTATTCAAATCGGTTGAGATTTCCGGTTGCTGCAGCAAAAAATCTGTTGGGTTGTTTTTGTTTGGCGGACCCTGTATAAACTGTATGATAATCCTTAAACAACATAATTCCACAAGAAGGAATGGGGGTCAGCTGAGAGCTTTAGGACACCATCACCTAAAAAAGAAGCATGATTATTGCTTTGTTTATAATTTATCACTTTTAGGCAAAAATATTGCCGCTTTATGCTTTATTAATATGACTGATTGCATAATATAGCCAGTTGAGCAATGTCCCAACTCCCAGTAGCCATATTAAGGAAGCATGAAATGAATGTACTTGCCTGCTTGCCTAGAACAGTGCCCAGAAGCAACCATATTTATTTAGCCAAAAACGTAAAGCAACATTGCTTTAATGAGAGGGAGTCCTGCAAAACACTCAATGCGCTTTTGTGTGGAGGTCTACAGACCGTTTACCGTACACAGAGTCAGTAAGGTTGCTGTATGAACTTATGCACTTGTTGCAACACAACATCTTTCTCGTTGCTACTTCAAATACTTTGAACGAGAAACCATCCCGGTTGATGCAGCTGATCACTGCCTTCACTGCAGGGGTTGTCTTGTCTTGTCTACCAGTCTTGAAAGTGCGTCTGGCACTATGTTGTCTTTTCCTGGTCTGTATTCCACTGTGAAGTTGAATTCAGACAAGCGATCATGCCAACGCGAGAACTTGGACGATTTTCGTGCATCTTTGCACTTGAAAACCAGTGAAGTGAGAGCTTAGTGATCCATACATGCAACAGGGGGGGGTCTGGGGGGGGGGGGTCTGCCCCTCACCCGAAATAGGCCAGACCCCCCCCGGATGGGGACCCCCCCCCCCGAGACGATTTCACCGACCCCCCCCTCCGATTTTTCTGGCAAGTAAATTTTCGTGCAAATTTTTGCAATTTTTTACAATTTCACACACAAAAATTGCCAAAATCGCCTGCAAAACAGCACTTTTTAGCTGTATTTCAGCCCAAATTAGCGATTTTTAGCAATTTTTAGCCAAAAAATTACGATTTTTTCGATTTTTGAGCGTTTTTTAGTGCCCACCCCCTCCCCCAAAATTTTGGCTCAGACCCCCCCCCCCGGCCGGCGCCAGACCCCCCCAACCCCCCCTCCCCCCATCGGCGGGTGACCTGTTACATGTATGTAGTGATCTGTTCGCGAGGTGAATGGCCGTCAGTTCTTGTTGCTTCGGTTTGTTTGCCTTGGCTTTTGCCAGCTGTAGCTTACTGTACATTGTATGTTATGAGCCACGAAGTCTGGCATGGCCAGGGTGCAAGGATGGTTGGGTGTTGTCCTGTATCAGTTTTCAGCTGGTTTGGTGGAGTTCTGCTGATGAACCCGGACCACCAAGCCTGTTTTTCAGGTGCAGAGCTTACCAGGTGAAACCTGGAAATCCAGTCAATGTGTGGATCAGTTTCCTAGCAGATGGGACCTTGTCAAAGTCCCTGTGTATGGAAATTGTGAAGCTATGTTTGGCGTTCAATCGTTGTTTATCTCCTCAAACAGTACGTTGAGGGCTCTTGCAGTGAGATGTGGATAGTGATACATCTTATGCTTGAACCCGATATGACTTAAGAGGTTGATCTATGTGCTGCTGTTCTAGGTACAGGGGTGCCAATAACTTGCAGTTATAAACTATAGGCTTTTTCACTGAGTAAATATAGATTAGAAACACACATGGGCTAGCATTTCGGCTGAGGGGGGGGGGGGTTGAATTTTCAATTCCTGAGGGGGGCTGAGGGGGTAGGAGCGCCTGAGAGGGGGGGCTGAGGGGGTGGTAAGCCGAAAAGTCCGATTTATAACTGAAATCAAGGGTTTTTGCTTATTTTTATTAAACTAAGCCAAAATAAGCTATTCTGAACTCATTTACACCTAATCCAAGCATATTTTTATCATAATTTTCTATACAAAATTCTTCCGAAAAATTTCTGAGGGGGGTAGCGGCCGGCTGAGGGGGGTAGGTCAGAGCCTGAGGGGGGCCAACCCCCCTCAGACCCCCTTTGCCCATGTCTGATTAGAAAGACAAGATAAAAAGCACTTTTGCACATAAACGGGCAACTAAACAATAACGCTTACAAAATGCGCACTGCAACAAAGATGTGCTACCCGAAAGGGTACCTATTATACACTGACATATCAAACCAAAACTATAATACCTACCAACTAGGTATATTATCTACAATGTACTGTCTATATCCCTTACTGGCAGAAGATACTCCATTTGAAGTAGTACCCCACATAGAATCACGCTTTTCATGCGTGATTACCATTTTTAGGCACGCTTTCAGTGTGGCTGTTATGCAGGCATTTGCCCCAAATTTTCATGAGTGCATGTCCCTATGGCCAGGCACGCAAAAAATTTCTGCGTCTAAGAGTTACAGGTAAACAGTTCGTATGCCTCAGCCAAAGCTGTAACCGAAGCCATAGTCTGAAGAAGCCCAAGCTTTTTGTCAGTTTAATTCCACGTTGCTACCCATTAATTATCCAAGGTATCGTGACAGACTCTGCACGCACATCAGGTGAGTTTAACTAAAACGTTCTATTATTCTCGGAGCGACAAAATGAACGCCAGCCAGGTTGAGCTGGTCAGTAATCGCTTGTACTTTACAATAATGCTGGCAACGAATCTAGTGTCACTGGTGTCTCTCATCCTCTACTGTTTGGTTTTGTGGGTGTTGATAAGGCACCGGAGAAACAGACTCAACAGCAGTTTCTTCCATCTCTGCATAGCTTTAGGGTTGACTGACATTCTGTAGGTCAAGTTGCTGTAATTGGTTAAGTGCGCTTAAAACAACTTCAGCTACATCATTCACAAGTATGTTCGCGACACTGCACTTTGGTTGCTGCTGGACAAAGTAAAGCACAGTATTTTTCTGGCCACTCTGTTAGCCGCCGTTGGCGATTGGATGCTGCCTAGCGCTCAGTGGAACGGTGTCATCATCTTAACAGTCAATCGCTTCATGGCTGTGGCAAGACCATTCGGCTTTGACGCAGTAAAAGGTGTCGGTGGAAATGTTTATTCAATTTGAGAAAATGCTTAGGCGTGGAACTCAAAGGTTATGAAGACTGCAGTGCTAGTCCAGTGGTCCATTGGAGTTGCAATGGGTGTGGGGTTGGCATTCCCATGCTGTCGCAATCAATTCTATGTTAACCAGGATGGTGACAGAGGGGAGTGGTTTCTTCACAGACAAGTAAACCAAGTATTCCCCAAAGTCGCATTCATGCTGGTGTCCAAAGACGTCAGGCTGTGACTTTTCTGTTGGACCGACAGTTTGTAATATACGCACCAACACATATGAGCATATTACAAAATGTCGGCCCAACAAAAAAGTCAGCGCCCGACTTTTTTGACACAAGCATGAATTGAATACGCGTTAAGTTTTTCATGGAGTAATTTGCTCTGCCTTCAGGCAGCCATACCCTTCCTGAGGATAGCTGTAATATTGGAGCTGTTTACCATTTCCACCATACTCATCTTATACATGAGCATGGTATGCATCAGCTACAAACACAAGCAGAAAATGCAGAGTCGTCTGCAAGAAGAAGAGTATCGACGTGAAAAGAAAATGGCCCTCATGGGCTTTCTGATCTGCTTGCCTCTTGTGGTTATTAGCTGCTGCGATTTTGCATGGCTTTTTCACCAACAAGCAGCTGTTGTGGTCAGCATTGTCTACTATTCAGCTTCCACTCTGCTCACCTGTCTCAATCCTTGGCTACTGCTGATTTTCTCCAAGTTGGTCAGAGAAAACTTCAAGAAGCAGTTCTTTTTCAGGAGTACAGTCTATCCTCGAATGTAATCGCTCTGCTTCTCTGTCAGAGTAAAGGCAATCATAACACAAAATGTTGATGTTGAATGCACTGCGTGACCTATTGTAAAGTTTGACTCATATCAAACAGTTTCTATTGATTTTGATCTGCTTTGCCACTTCAAACTGCATAATTTGGCCAAGTCTGCTATGTACTTCTCACTAAATCACATACAGTCGTTTGAAAATTTAGTTTAAATTTTACCACTATGCTACCTCTCACTGGATTACATACTGTCATTTGAAAACTTTTTTAAAATTTTATCACGATGGTACTTCTCACTGAATCACATACTGTCGTTTGAATATTTTCTTTCAATTTTACCACAGTGCTACTTCCTACTGGATTACATAGTGTTGTTTGAAAAGTTTTGTTTAAATTTTATCACAATGGTACTTCTCGCTGGGTTACATACTGTTGTTTAAAAAGTTTTGTTTAAATTTTATCACGATGCTACTTCTCACTGAATCACATACTGTCGTTTGAAAATTTTGTTTAAATTTTACCACTACACTACTTCTCACTGGATTATATACTGTCATTTGAAAAGTTTTGTTTAAATTTTATCACAATGGTACTTCTAACTGAATCACATACAGTACTGTCGTTTGAAAATTTTCTATAAAATCACAGCCATACATGGGCCGGGGGTAAGGGGGTTTACCCACTCGCTGGCCCATACCCTCTCCTGCACCCCCCTCCCGGAAGGAGAAAATTTTCGCTTATTTATGGCAAAATAGGCGTGTTTTTGGGCTTTTTTCGGGACCCCCCTCCCCCTGAGGTCTCCAGACCCCGTCCCGATTTTTCCAGCCCATGTATGGTTACAGCTAAAACAAACATCCAAAAATGACTCCTTTTTGTGCCAAAATATGACATTTGAAAAAAACTTGAGCATAATAAAAGAGAAGCGCATTTTTCCGCCTCACCACACGATGTCTAAAAATCTTTATAGACAGAAAATGACCAACAAACCCCGATGATACGACTAAAACATGACTAAATATGACTTTTCTTCGTAAAACCGGCAAAATGACGATTCTAAAGATTTTCGATTTTCAAAAAACACTGCAGGGATGTTTCTATGGTGTGGAACAGAGTTTAAATATCAAGTTCATTTATTTGTCGAACTTCCTGCTACAATCTGTGTTGATTAACAACAGATTCAGTGCTTTGATTTTAGAAGGTGCGGATTTCTTAACTATGGGATTTTCACTCATGTTTTTGAAATTCCCCAATTTTAGTACCCTTTGAGCTACAGGGCTGCCTGCTTAGTATGTTATGCCCAACGGCAACATCAATCATTCCTGAAAGTTTCAGACCTGTACTCCTTGTATTACCGAAAAAAATAAATTTGCGTGGACCACCCTCATTCCTAGTTTTCGGGTTATAAAACCAGTATGAGTCGGAATTTTGGCACTGAACTTGCAGCATATTTAGCCAACCATGTTGTTAATTTTTGCTAAAAATTTGAGCCAAATCGGTAAAGAAGTGACTGAGAACGAAACGTTTGAGTGAAGGCCGAAAAAGCGATGGGACATTTTTTTATCTATACTGTATATTGTACCATACCATCACCTTCAAACGAGAGACTTTGAAAAATCTCAGTAATGCTATAACCGGGCAGTAACCATAGCAGAAAGCAAAACATTGTAAGCACACATGCTAAAATCACAAAAAATATAAAACCACGCTATCTTCAAACGGTCATACAGTGTAGCTCACGCTCAAGAATAGGTGAACAGCTCCACCCATTCTTGCATTGAAGCCTATAACAAGCTAATAAAATCCTGAAATTTTCAAAGATATCAGTCATTCCCTCGTTGCGCAATTACTTTGGCAAAAACCGAAAAATTGCATCGAAAATAACTCAGAAACCAAAAACACTACACAAAAACTAAAAACACTATCAGATTTTCCGCAACATGGCGAACATTTTGATGTAGAACATGAATCCAAACGACCGAAAAAACGTAAAAAACTCGAAGAACTGCAAAGAAAAACTGACCCCACCGATTCCAAAAAAAAGTGTCCCCGAGGATCCCCATGGAGAACATTTAAAATAAAGAGCCAAAAATGACCGTTTTTGTGAGTAAATACGACATTAGAAAATAACCTGAGCATATAATAGAGAAGCGCGTTTTTCCGCCCCACCACAGGATGTCTAAAAATCTTTATAGACCGAAAATGACCAACAAAACCCCGTGAAGAGCAAACGCGCTTCCCTTGATAAATCAAGGGTGGCGCGATAGCGCTAACTGTCGAGGTTCCGGTTCCCCAATAACGTCATCATATTTTGTTTGATTTTTGTGTTGCTGTTGGTATCTTTTTTAAACGCTACCATAAAAATGACGGAAAGTAGGGTTTACAAGAATTGGAGAGTTGCATTGTGATCGTGTTCTCATGTGTGTGCGGCTAACCTTGTTTAGTTTTTTAAAGAAATGTCAGGGTTCAGGTCCAGTTTCCCTGTATAGTTTATTTTGTGGTAGGTTTATTTGTTTTTGATTAGTGACCCTAAAACTGGTCCATGTAGCGGTGAAAATGCACTACTTTGGTCGTGTTTCCTGCTTAATTGTCATTGCCAACCGAGATCGGGCAGACATGTAAAGTGGGGGGTCGGCGGAATCGGCCGGCATGGTGTGCGTTGGACATCCCTATGACCCCAAAGTAAAACCCTAAAACAGTTCCGCCCAACTCCCTCTGGGTAGCCAGCAATGGCCATCGGTGGTTCTCTCCGATTCTGCCATTTTCCATAGTAAAACTCAAAAACACGCCAAACAAAAATGAATGTTTCTCTGGGGGGCTACCTCGCTCAGACACGTGCTATGCAGCGTTCGAAAGCTGACATCATGAGCTTTCAGAATCTGTAATAAAATTTGTGGCGATTTTTGTTATTTCAAAAATAATCGATCCCGAAATATCGATTGATCATGATTTTGTCAGTTTTCACTGAAATGAGAGTTTCTCTGGGGGGGCTACCTCACTGAGATGCGTGCTATGCAGCATTCGAAAGCTCACATCATCAGATTTCAGAATCTGTAATAAAATTTGTGGCGATTTTTGTTATTTCAAAAATAATCGATCTCGAAATATCGATTGATGACGATTTTATCTGCTTTCAGCATCTGACTAGAAGTAGCTAAAAAACAAAATGGGATGACCAAATTGAGGTTTTCTGGCACGCCAAATTCATTAGCGACGCACATTTACAGCTACGATCACGTGATCAATCGATAATCGATACTTGATCGATTATCGATTTTTTGCTGTGCAGATGACCTAACTACACAGGCTAGGATGTTAGTGGTTTTCGGGCATGCCGATTTCAACCGTTTTGTCGTTTTAGGGCTATCATCGCGTTTTCATTCGATAATCGATATCGATTGATTATCGATTTTTGCACTGTAAATAGGCAAAACACATAAGCTATAATATCAGTGGTTTTCGGGCATGCCGATTTTCAACCATGATAGTTTTAGAGCTATCATCGCGTTTTCATTCGATATTCGATAATAATGGTTGAAATCGGCATGCCCGAAAACTACTGACATTATAGCTTGTGAGTTTTGCTTATTTGCACAGCAAAAAAATCGATAATCAATCGATATTGACTATCGAATATTGAAGAAAAACGCGATGATAGCTCTAAAACGACATCATGGTTGAAATCGGCATGCCTGAAAACCACTGACATTATAGCTTTGTGCCTTGTTTAGTTGCACAACGAAAATCGATAATGAATCGATATCGATTATCGAACTAAAACCCAATGAGAGCTCTAAACTAACATCGTGGTTGAAATCGGCATGCCCAAAAACCACTAACATCATAGCCTGTGTAGTTAGGTCATCTGCACAGCAAAAAAGTAAGTATCGATTATCGATTGATCATGTGATCGTAGCTGTAAATGGGCGTCGCCAGTGAATTTGGCGTGCCAGAAAACCTCAATTTGGTCATCACATTTTGTTTTGAGCTACTTCTAGTCAGATGCTGAAAACAGATAAAATCGTCATCAATCGATATTTCGAGATCGATTATTTTTGAAATAACAAAAATCGCCACAAATTTTAGTACAGATTCTGAAAGCTCATGATGTGAGCTTTCGAACGCTGCATAGCACGCATCTTAGTGAGGTAGCCCCTCAGAGAAACTCTCATTTCAGTGAAAACTGACAAAATCGTGATCAATCGATATTTCGGGATCGATTATTTTTGAAATAACAAAAATCGCCACAAATTTTATTACAGATTCTGAAAGCTCATGATGTGAGCTTTCGAACGCTGCATAGCAAGCGTCTGAGTGAGGTAGCCCCCCAGAGAAACTCTCATTTCAGTTAAAACTGACAAAATCGTGATCAATCGATATTTCGGGATCGATTATTTTTGAAATAACAAAAATCGCCACAAATTTTATTGCAGATTCTGAAAGCTCATGATGTCAGATTTCGAACGCTGCATAGCACATGCCTGAGCGAGGTAGCCCCCCGGAAAAACATTCATTTTTGTTTGGCGTGTTTTCGAGTTTTATTATGGACAATGGCCGAATCGGAGAGAACTACCGATGGCCATTGCTGGCTACCCAGAGGGAGTTGGGCGGAACTGTTTTAGGGTTTTACTTTGGGGTCATAGGGATGTCCAACGCACACCATGCCGGCCGATTCCGCCGACCCCCCACTTTACATGTCTGCCTGATGGCTGCCTGATTTCGGTTGGCAATGACAATTAATCGAGAACTCTAGGCTTAGTGGTTGGGGGTGTTTGCCCAGGTAAAATGACAGGGGCTTTCTAATGCATACGTTTTTTGTTTCTTTTTGCTTTTGTTTTTTTGGCGCGAAAGTCTATTTTTGGGTCATTTTTCTTGCGTTTCATTTTTACGTAAATTGCCGTCATCTAATAATTTTAATTTCATTTATTAGAAAGAGCGTGAAAAGATCTCCAAGACAGAAGTAGTATTAGGTAAATCGTTCAATGGCTTTTGCGTTAGAGAAGTTTGAAATGATTAAATGAAATATGTGTGCCAAACATCTCCGAATTCCATTCAAAACTGACCAACTTGTGTTGTTTACAGTAGTAGATAGTTCTTCAATTGTCCGGGCGAACAGGCTGGGCGTGAACGGACATTGTCCTTAGTTGACCACCCGGCAACATGATACGCAAAGAGTTAAGAACAGTTGTCTTTCTTTTGTCATCACATCTAGTACCAAAAAGTACACATCGATAAACTGTGCCAACTCCGCACCGGCTAAAAACAGTGCGAGGCAATTTCGCATCTGTCAGTATAGAGAATTAACGACCGGTCCAAAGGCGAGGCGATTAATTCCGGCCTTACCGCTCTATCAGACGAGCGCATGTTTAACAAGAGAAAGCATTGTAATGAGGAGAGGCAAGAGGCTAAACCAGGTTGGCCGAATGGTCTCTAGCAGATTTATTGTTTGCATTGATAGCTACCAGAGGCGGCTAATGCGCTCGCCAAACAACCCCCTTCTCTTGGCAAAGTAGTCTCTCTAGTCTGCGCGGCAGAGAGGGCGGCCCGGGATTTCGAGCCCAATTTAAGTTGGAGCAGGATCACCTCCAAAAACAACTGCGGCCAGTCGTTCTCTTGCTTATCGTCTTTTGAAATGGTCCCGTGGGAGCGCGCGCGGCAGCGGTGATCAATTGTTTTGGAAGGCGTCCCGGAAAAGGTCGTTAGCACGATCGTGAGCCGATTTGGCTAGTCGATCAAGTTTGCAGCTCGCGGCTTCCTGCTCGTAATTCTCGATTGACCAACCTAAAGCCATGTTGCTAACAGCTGTCCTCTGTCTCTGGCTTAGTGTGAGGGCGGACAAAAACGAGAAACGACTCTACAAAGATCTGTTGGCCAACTATGAAGTTCTTGAGAGACCGGTGGCTAACAGTTCTGAGCCGGTTACCATTAGACTGGGTGTGATTTTACAGCAGTTAGTTGATGTGGTAAGTCTTTCAGGCTTGACAGAGTTGCTCTAATCTGATGCAGTTTGATTTTAGGACGAGAAGAATCAAATTATAGAGCTGAACGCCTGGTTGAAATATGTAAGGCTTTTGACTAATTTGTGTCAGTATTATTTTAAACAGCCACTTTGTTAGACTTGGAAAGACTACAATTTGCGCTGGAACCCTGATGAGTACGGCGGCATCGGGGATGTCAGATTTACAATGGGCAAACTGTGGAAACCTGATGTGTTACTGTATAACAGGTAGGTACTGTAGAACAAGTACTGTCAAATTACGTAAAAATCATTTGAGTGTCGACTCCAATTTCGACTCCACTTACCCAACCAATATGGTGGTGTACAGCGACGGCACTGTAAACTGGATTCCGCCGGGAATTTTCAAGATCAGCTGTAAAATCGATATCACTTGGTTTCCGTTCGACGACCAGAATTGCTACTTCAAGGTGCACTAATATTTATTAATCTTCACTAATTACAGGGTGTGTCAAAAAAAAACAACCCAGCAGATTTTTTGCTGTAGCAACCGCAAATCTCAACCGATTTGAATGAATCCTGCTTTAAATGAAAGATAAATAAATTCTTGACCGATTGGTGTAGCTTTCATTAAGATGCGTTGCTTAGTTCCTGAGATAATTGCTTTAAAAATCAGAACAGAAATTTGGCAGTAAACAACAGAGATTAAAACAACCCAGCAGATTTTTTACTGTAGCAGCCGCAAAACTCAACCGATTTCAGTGAGTCCTATTTTATATGAAAGATAAATTAATTCTTGAAAGATTGGTGAAGCTTTTATTAAGATACGATGCTTAGTTCCTGAGATATTTGCACTCAAAATCAAAACAGATTTTGGCAATGAACAAGAGCGATTTTTATTATTCTGTTGCACTTCATAATAAAACCGATTCCTACTGCTCAGGGCTAACGTACATAATGAGGTTTTTCTGGTGCCACACATGCTTGGTTACTTAATTTGTAAAAGTCTTGTTGCCCCTCAGCAGTAGGAATCCATTTTGTTGTGAAGTGCAACGGAATCGCTCTTGATCACTGCCAAAATCTCTGTTTTGAGTTTGAAGGAAAATATCTCAGGAACTAAGCATCGTATCTTAATAGGGCCTTCACCAGTCTTTCAAGAATTTATTCGTCTTTCATTTAAAGCAGGATTCATTCAAATCGGTTGAGATTTGCGGTTGCTACAGCAAAAACTCTGCTGGGTTGTTTTTTTTTTGACACACCCTGTAGATATTTTTCATCTGTTGTCTTCTATGTACAGTTCCGTTTTGTTTAGTTTGGTTCCTGGACGTACGATGGGACAAAGTTGGATTTACAGCCAGATGATAAAGGCATGGATGTTTCGGATTATTTGGTCAATGGGGAATGGCATCTAAGAGGTACGTTAGGTATCCAATCTAAAAGCTTTCTAATATGTATTTCCAGGCACTACAGTAACCCGATCAGAGAAATTTTACGAATGCTGTCCGGAACCTTACCCGGACGTCAAATTTTATTTGCATATGCGACGCAGAACTCTGTATTACGGTTTTAATCTCATTATTCCATGCATACTAATTACTCTCATGACTGTTCTCGGCTTTACCCTACCTCCGGACGCGGGAGAAAAGATCTCATTACGTAAACTTGCATTTTTTTTCGCTAATTTCGCTATCGCTAATCTGTGCTGTTTTCAGAGATTACGGTAATGTTGTCAATTTGCTTCTTTCTCAGTATCGTTGCCGATATGACGCCACCAACCTCGGAGGCCGTGCCACTACTTGGTATGCTTGAAAATTCTTTAAATAGGTCTTGCTTTTTAGGTACAGTAGGCTATATTTGGCGTATCTGTCGCAGACCCTCTTGCTCATTTAATGAAATTCAGTATTTCGACGCGAATTGGTAGAAGAATAGATATGGTAGCACCAGGGATGGATATTTTTCCGAAAAAACCTCGGCCTGTATTTTTTCGGTTTCTTTTCTTGAATGGCGGAAAAAACTCCAGCTCAAGTTCTGAGTATCCTAGCCTGGTCCTATGATTCCCAACGCTTTCTAGCACCTTCCTGAGTCTTTTCAGAACAGAAATACGTGTACACGTCTTACATAGATATAAATCACGAAACAGGCATGAAACAGTGCCTGTCAGGCTCCATCAGTAAACGCTATATGCAAACTTTCTTTCAGCAGTTTGCCTTTTTGTTTTAGGTTGCCAAATTTAGTTTTTTTCTGTTGTTTTTCTAACAGTTTTCGGTCTGTCTGGCCTATTATACATCGCAAAAGCCTATTTTTTAACTGATTACATAAATTAGCTATGAGTTTTTCCGCGAATTATTTTCCCAAAAAATAACGAAAAAAAAACACCGGAAAAAACACACCTCACATCCGTTGTTAGCACCGCAATTTGACGATTTGGCGGCAAACGCTTGTTGCGTCAATTAGTGTATTTAGGATTATCGTAAATCACATATACGTAAGAGCATTTACGCTCGTAAGCTACTGTAATCCATTTTGATGTATGTTAACAATTTTCGGCTTTCTAACTGTTTTCCGCACTATAACGAAATTTGGCGAAACAATGGATCACACTTATTTTTACTATTTTGTCAATCCTGTCTTTTACCTACACAAAATCTCTAAAGCAAGCCATTTCAGGGGCTTTCTTTTCATGCTGCATGTTACTAGTGTCGGTGTCAGTTGTATTTACCGTAATGGTGCTCAATCTCCATCACCGGTCACCCGAAACTCACGAGATGGGACGTACAGTACGTAGGTACAGTAAGCTACACTAATACAGTGAGCCAAATTTCAGACTCGTACCTTGCTGCTGCAGTGGGTTCCCTGGCTACTATTTATGCAACGTCCGGGCTACCGTATCAACCGCCACACATTGCCAAATCCGTTCGGGACCAGCCGCGACATGGAGACTCAGCAACTGTTGCGCAGCATTCGATCAGACCACAGCAGTTCTTGCGGCATTGAATTGGACGCGCGGATTAGTCAATGCTTCAAACTGCTCTCAACTACTAATTCCTGCATCGACACTGGCGCACAGGCGCAGTTACTCCTGCTGCAGAGAATCTACGCCGAAATTAGGGTACCTACCATGTAGTGCTCTTTATAATACCCGGCTACTATATATGGCACTTAGGGCTTTGCGAAAGTAAAATTAAATCCACTTATAGTACTCGGGTACTGTATATGGCACAAAGCAAAATAAACTCTATAAAGAAACAAACAATAGTATGTGAAGTTCATTGCTCAAATGAAGGCCTATTTGTGGAAAATAGGTTCTTTAGTTACAACAGACCCTCTATGATTGCATACTCTACTGCTTTTCTTCATACAACCAAGCTTTACCACCAAAAATATTGTAATATTGGCACGTTTTATATTGATAACCGCTCACTTCAGGATAAAAAAAATCTGTCTCCATTTATACTACATAGTAAGTACCATGTGTACTATAAATAAGGGGTACTACAAACAGCCCTATACTGTATTTATCGATTTTATTTTTAAGTGGTCTTGATTGATTTTTTTAGTTTATTACGAAAAGAATGGCAGACGAGGATGAGGAGAAGTTCAAGGAGAATGAGTGGAAGTTTGCGGCGCTAGTAATGGACAGACTGTGTCTGGTGCTCTTTTCCATTTTTATCAGTGGTTCTACATGCGGCATTCTCTTCTCCGCTCCCTACATGGTGGCTGACTGAGAGAAAATGGCCACCAACAGAATCATCTTCAAAATAATTAGCCAGGTTCAAATACACACATTCTTGCGATAAATACGTAGAGTGCTTATGATGGCGGTGATTTGTTATGTTTCGTTCAAATTTTAAGCCTTTTATATAAATAAATACTAGACTGAACACAGCAGTGACAGAACTATTTAGAAGATCAAGAGCGCCCACCCACACACCAGTAGCGCACCCAGGCCCAGGACCAGGAGTCTCTGTTAGATAGCCGTTTTCGGAGGAGGTAAGGAAGAAAAAATCGGTCAAAAAGAACAAAAACCAATATGATTATTAACTTCATCGGAGTAAGTTGTGAGTTTTATGCTCTTCAAAACAGAACGCCCTTTAAATGCGTTTTTGAAGGCTGATTTTAGAAAAATTGTTCACCCTGGGCTCTTCAAATTTTACGGTCCCTTTGCAAATCGTTCGGTACGCCACTACGCCAGACAGTCTCTAAATTTACACCCGACGTTTATGCATAATGGCGCAGAAAATTCTGGACTATCCGGCAAACTTTTTAAGCGTCTGTCTTTGTGCGGACTAAAGATATTGGTTAATTGTGGAGCGCGCTAACCATGTTCTTACCTGCGGTCACTGTGCTTTGTGTTTGGGCCACTGTGACAGGGGACAAGAACGAAAAGCGATTGTACAATAATCTGCTAACTGATTATGAAGTGATGGAGCGACCAGCGGAAAACAGTTCACAAACGGTTACCGTTTATCTGGGTGTTATATTGCAGCAGTTGCTTGGTGTGGTGAGTATTTCACACTTGTTTAGCCCGCATATCTACACTGTCACTAACCTGATCTGATGCAGTTTGATTGTAGGACGAGACAAATGAAATCGTCGAGTGGAATGCATGGCTGAAATATGTACGATGTTTTGTTTTTTCTTGCAAAAAATATTAAGTAACCTTTCCTGTTTAGACTTGGAAAGACTATAATTTGCGCTGGAACCCTGATGAATATGGTGGAATTACTGACGTCAGATTTAAGATGGGCAAGATATGGAAACCCGATGTATTACTGTATAACAGGTAGCTACTGTAGAACTGCATAAAAATGGTCCCAGTGGCTGCTTTACACCCAGTGGCTGCTTTACAGTAGTGTCGGGGTTTAACTAGTGAACGACAAAGTTTCAAATCTGGATTATGCAATTGCTGTTTTTATAGCGTGGATTCTAATTTCGACTCGACCTACCCCGCAGATATGGTAGCATACAGTGACGGAACTGTAAATTGGATTCCTCCTGGAATTTTCAAAATCAGCTGTGGAATCGACATCACCTGGTTTCCGTTTGATGATCAGACATGCTTCTTCAAGGTGTGTACCGTACTCTATTTTCAGATTTCTGTACAGACAGTACATGTTTAGTTTGGTTCCTGGACATACGATGGCTTCAAATTGGGTTTACAACCAGACAAAAGTGGCTTGGATCTTTCGGAATATTTGGTCAATGGGGAATGGCATATAACAGGTATAAATAAGGAAATAGTTTGTTGTGGGTTCGAGAAAGTGAGGGGTCAATGCTAATTAACAACAATAAAACATAATGTTTTGGGCCAAATCAGCTCAAAGTGCCAGTTTACTATCAGCAAGGTCTGAAAAATGAATTACAGTCAATTTATTTAAAAGAAAACTTTTATTTACACTTAAGAATTGCAAAAAATTAGCCTAAAATTCCTTAAAAGAAACTAGGATTGAGGCGGTTAAAAGAAAGTCGTCTTGGTATGGGAGCCCGGCGCCGGCAGGTATAAGGACAGTTAGGGTAGGGGTGGAGGTAGGAGCAAAAAATCAGTCAAAAATAAGAAAAACCAATAAATTATGAACTCAAATTGTCTAGGCTCAAATAGCCTACTAATCAGTTTTTAAAACGTAATTGTTCAAATATTTCTACAAAAGTCTTGTTGGGCTGCGGTGAGACCCAACCAGTCAACACCTTTAAAAGTTAACATTCCGGTTTGCAAAATTCTGGATAAGCCACTGGACAAGTTGCGAAGCGACGCGATGTGACAGGGTTTAGTTGACCCTAACCAGTGAGGAGGTATGAGTGACCCCTAAAGTCTCCAGTAATGATGAGGTATGTACATACGCGTATATACTGTATCTGTCACTCACGTTAACTAGCTGAAGGTTTTGTACAATTTTTTCAGGCACGTCAGTTAAACGATCAGAAAAATTTTATGAGTGTTGTCCGGAACCGTACCTGGACCTCAAATTCTATGTTCACATGCGACGCAGGTCTCTGTACTACGTTTTCAACCTGATTATACCCTGCATTCTCATCACTCTACTGACTGTGCTCGGTTTTACGCTGCCTCCAGATGCAGGAGAGAAAATCTCATTACGTAAGCCGACTCTCTTTTCGAGTTTTTTGTTTATACTTTTATTGAAGTCTAATCAAATCGTGCTGATTCTAGAAATTACGGTAATGTTGTCAATTTACTTTCTGCTCAGCGTTTTCGCCGATGTCACGCCGCCGTCTTCACAGGCAGTTCCGCTTCTTGGTATGCATGCAAAATTATTTAGGCTTAGATTAGAAAGAGATCTTACAAAAACCTATAACAGACAGACAAGGCACTTACGGGCCGTCCATAAACGACGCCGTTCCAGAGGGGGGAGGGGGGGTCGGCTGAAGTGCGACGATAGACGACGCACCAGGAGGGGGAGGGGGTTAGCAAAAAACGACGTCGCTTTTTTCGGAATTTTAGGGCAATTCGATTGCATTATTTTTGATTTATGCACATTCTGTCAAATATTTCTACATATAGAAAAGTGTCCCAGAATGGTTGAAGGGATCTATTCGTTTCATTATACAGTATTGTAACAAGAAAAAATGACAGTACTGCATGTACTGCACTTTTATCGGGGGGGGGTAACCTGAAAACGACGTCGCCTTAGGGGGAGGGGGTCCCCAGAAACGACGCAAGGCGATTTTGGGGGAGGGGGGTCCGAAAAATCGGGATTTTGGAACGACGTCGTTTATGGACGGCCCCTTAATGCCGTTTATGGTATCAGCACCTAAGTTGCCGCTGGTGGCACCATATACTGTATGGTAGCCCCACGTTTGGGGCCTGTGATGGTACTCCTACCTTGGGATTTGTACCTGTACCGGTACCATGTGTGGTACCACCACAGTCCACGAACGTGGGGGTACCATATATGGTTATGGTACTATATACAGGGTGTGCCAAAAAAAAACAACCCAGCAGATTTTTCGCTGTAGCAACCGCAAATCTCAACCGATTTGAATAAATCCTTTTTTAAATAAAAGATAAATAAATTCTTAAAAGATTGCTGAAATTTTCATTAATGTACTCTGCTTAGTTCCTGAGATATTGGCTCTCAAAGTCAAAACAGTGATTTTGGCAGTGAACATGAGCGATTTTCTATTATTCCACTGCACTTCGTAATAAATCGGATTCCTGCTACTGCTAAGGGCTCTTGGAGGCTTTACAGGTGACACAGAAACTCGGTTTACTTCAACACTAATGTATCATTAGCCCCAGCAGTAGGAATCTGCTTTATTATGAAATGCAACGGAATCGCTCTTGTTCTTTGCCAAAATCTGTTTCGACTTCGCAGGCAAAAATCTCAAGAACTAAACTGTGAATCTCAATAAAAATTGCACCAATCTTTGAAGAATTTATCAGTCTTTCATTCAAAAAAGGGTTCATTCAAATCGGTTCAGATTCATGGTTGCAAAAGTAAAAAATCTGCTGGGTTGTTCTTTATCACTCTTGTTCATTGCCAAAATCTCTGTTTTGACTTTGAGGACAAATATCTCAGGAACTAAGCAGGCTATCTTAATAAGCGGTACATCAGTCTTTCGAGAATTTATTTATCTTTCATTTAAAAAAGGATTCATTCAAATCGGTTGAGATTTGCGGTTGCTACAGCAAAAACTCTGCTGGGTTGTTTTTTTTTGGCACACCCTGTATATATGGTGCCACTAGCCTAGGTACCGGTACCATTTATGGTGCCAGTACCATAAACAGCGTTAAGTGCCTGACTGTATAAAGTTTTGTGTCCTGGTTTAGGCTAGAAACAAGTTTGGAGAAAGAATGCGTCAAGTCGATTTTTTAAAGAAAAACTAGATAAAATTCAAGTTTTGCTAATCCTCCATTCCTACCGTCTACCTGGCAAAAGCTGTAAATGTAGAGTTTAAAAAATTTTTCAATGCCAAAGATTTCTTCGTTTTTTAAATTTACAGAGAATTTCTTTAAATTTATTTCCTTGCACGAAATTTATGACGCAAGGATTCGAGGATTTTATTTTCCCATAAATTCTCCATACCTCGAATAAAATAATTTTTTTCGAAATGGGCTTTCAAAAAGGTTGAAAAGAACGCTATCAACTAAAAGAAAGATAAGAAAGCCATAATTTCAGGAGTTTTCTTTACCTACTGCATGTTATTGGTGGCGCTGTCGATTGTGTTTACCATAATAGTGCTCAGTCTCCACCACCGATCACCTGAAACTCACAAAATGGGACGGATAGTACGTACAGTACAGTCTGATCTACAGAAATGAACTACAGTAAGCCAATTCCAGACTAGCACACTACTGCTTCACTGGATTCCCCGGCTACTGTGCATGCAGCGTCCGAACTACCGTATCAACCTGCCAAATCCGTTCGGGACCGCCTGCGACGAGGAAACTCAAAAACTCAAATCGGATGTGGCCACTACTGATAATTCGCCGCAGAAAACAGGGATACAGACGGAAGTTCTGCTTCTGCAGAGAATCTACGCTGAGATCAGGGTAGATTCAATTTTACTGTTTTATCGAAAGTGTCTTTTGTTTGTTCTAGTTGATTACAAAACGAATGGGAGAGGAAGCAGAAGAAAAGTGCAGAGTAAATGAGTGGAAGTTTGCCGCCCGAGTCATCGATAGACTGTGTATCGTTTTATTTTCCGTTGCTATCATTGCTTGTTCATGCGCTGTTCTTTTTTCTGCTCCTTAGACTGCAGCCTACTAACACGAAAAAGAACACTTCAGAAGTATTTTAATCATTCTAAAATACACACATTTTTCTTACAATCATCTTAACAATAATAAATATATATACTGTATATTATTTATTTCAGTTTGATTTCACAATTTTAATCAGACAAATTAATCACAGCACCTGTTGCACGAATTGTTTTAATCTAATTATTAGACGGAATTTGGCCAGAAGTCAAGCAAACTGCCCTTGTTCGCCAAAACCTCAATTAGTGAAAAAATATACAGGGTCTGTCAAAAACAACCCCGCAGATTAGCAACCGCAATCTCAATCGATTTTAATGAATCCTTTTTTGAATGAAAGATTCATAAATTCTTGAAAGATTGGTAAAATTTTTATTGATGTACTCTGCTTTTAGTTCTTGAGATATTTGCACTCAAAGTCAAAACAGATTTTGGCTAAGAACAAAGGTGATTCCGTTGAACTTCACAATAAAACAGATTCCTACTGCTGATGATTAACGAGACTTTAGAGATTAAGTAAACAGAGCGTGTGTGTCAAAACTAAAACCTCCTAGCCCTCATTAGTCGTAAGAATCCGTTTTGTTATGAAGTGCAAATGAATAAAAACCATCCCTCTTGTTCATTGCCGAAATCACTGTTTTGACTTTGAGGGCTAATATCTCCGGAACTAAGCTAAGCAAAGCACATTAATAAAAATTTTACCAATCTTTTAAGAATTTATTTGTCTTTCATTTAAATAAGGTTGCATTCAAATCGATTGAGATTTGCGGTTGCTACAGCGAAAAATCTGCGGGCTTGTTTTTTTTTGAAGGACCCTGTATATTATCTCAAACTCTTTAAAAAGTCGAGGTTTCTCAAACAATGGCATTCAATCAGCTGGAATGGACATGAACTTGCTAACAGGAACTTAACGCATACTGTACGTACAGTATAGTACTCATACATGTAACAGCGGGTCTCCCGAAACCAACTTCATACTATCAAACTATGGACTGGAACCCCCAGACGATTTAAACAATTTTTCGGTCATCTTTTGCAGTTTTTTTACAATTTTACACAACGAAAATTGCCCAAAAACAACGGTTTACAGCGGTATTTGAGCCCCATTTAGCGTTTTTTACCCTAAACTACGAGTTTTAGCGATTCTACGTCAGACCAACACCCCCTTTCGGCGAATAACCTGTCACATGTAATACAGTACCAATGCACCATGTGTGCGTTAAGTACCCGACTGTACATAGAATACTACCAACTAAAATCTACACCCTCACGTATAGGTGCGGACAACATTGGCCTGTACAAATCGGTCCCCCTCATTCAAATGATATCCGGAGTGATAAGGCGGGGGCTGCTGACCGATCGACTCGCCTTTACTGTTCACACTCAACTGGGAGCCGGACTTTTTGCTGCGACCCAGACTCCAGGCGGCCCAGCCCTTCTTGCTGGCCTTCTCCTGTACCTCCCTATTCCTCTGTTCCATGCAGTTGCGTCGGTAGTACTCGGTTGCGTCGTAGCTACGATGGTCGGGGGGTCTGCCGGAGCGGCCGGGGGAGGAGCGGCCGTTGTTGTAGGCGGCCAGACGAGACTCGCGAGTGACTCTGTGTCCTCCGCCGCCGAGACTCGAGCCGGGAGAAGGCAACGACCCGTCGAAACTGGCGTTCATCTGCTGACGACTGGCCTACAAAACCGACCGACCGCTAATTCTCTGACTGCAAAAAAGCAACGCCTCTGTAATCAAACAGAGCAACGACCGTTTATGTAAATTATGGACTAAAGCCGCTGCATCACAATTTACGCCTACGCAGTCAAATAGTCGGCTGGCAGCGCTGACACACATCTGAACTTGTGTAACCCGCAAAAAAGATGATTTTTCTACCTCCTCCCATTTTGCTGGGTTTAATAATGCATTTAATTGCCATTTTTTACATTTTCAAGAAAAAATCGCTGCAATTTTTGCTGAATTGAACCCAAATTCGCGCTTCTCAGTGATTTTTAGCCGAAATTTCTCTATGTTTTAGCGATTTTTGAGTAATTCTGATTCTGCATACTTTTACTCTACTCTTTTACTACCCTCCGAATTTGTGCTCGATCAGACATGGGCTAGCATTTTGGCCGTGAGGTAAATTTTCCCGGTCCTGGGGTGATGAGAGTGTAGGGTGACTGATGAAGGGATGTGGGGATTGAAGGAAAATATCCAATTTTATGCTAAAGCCCAGGTTTTTAGGCTTATTTTTCGTTACAATAGAGTCAAATAAGCTGTTTAGCGTTCATGTACTCTTAATTTAATCATACATTTTCAAAATTTTCTGTATAAAATTCTTCCATAAAATTCCTGAGGAGGTAGCGCTGGCGTGAGGATTTAGGTAAGAGCCTCAGAGGTTACTTGTATGACAATGGAAACGCCGTAGTAGTTCTATGCAAATTTTTTTCCGAACTGCGTATACTCGGTCTCTAAAGCGTTCGATTTATGCAAACTTTTGTTGTCTAAAACTAGAACTAAAACTAAAACTAGGTATAAATTCGAAATTTTCAAAGAGCGAGTTCTATGCAAATTTGCTCTTAGTCGCAGAACCGAGCCTACTTACCTCAAAGCGTCTGATGCGTCGTTCGCTGGGACTGGAAGGCGAAAAATGGTCGTAAAGTCTGCGCGAAGAGGTGGCAGCGTTGGCGGGGTAAACTCCGTTGGTTTCAACCGACAACTGTTGCGTCAGATGAGCGTCCTGCATGTACGGTCTCGAACCATAATAGCCATTCAGCGTACTCGAAGAACTACTGTATTTTGCCGGCCCTTCCTGCACACGTTGCTCAGTCTGATAGTCAGGCTGCGGAATGTACGGTGAATTTCCCACGAAATTGCGGTGAGGCACTGATTGGGAGCTGAAGAAATTGAATGAACTGAATGAATGAATTGAACGAATAAATGAATTGAACGAATAAATGAATTGAATGAATTGAATGAATGAATGAATGAATGAATGAATGAATGAATGAATGAATGAATGAATGAATGAATGAATGAATGAATGAATAAATTGAATTGAATGAATGAATTGAATGAATGAATGAATTGACTGACTGACTGACTGACTGACTGACTGACTGACTGACTGACTGACTGACTGACTGACTGACTGACTGACTGACTGAGAGACAGAGAGACAAAGAGACTGACTGACTGACTGACACAAATAAAAAACACACCGTTTGTGTAACTGTTTGGTCCTGTTGATCTGTCCCTCTCTCAAGTCCATTTCATTCTGCACTCTCACAGCTTCACTCTCAAATAAGGCAGCCTTGGCGCGCACGTTCGACTCGCTGTGGTGCAGGGGCGGGGGTGGGGGCTGAGGCGGGTTGTAGGGTTCGTAGAGACCGAAGTACTTGGCAGGCATGGGTTCGTCGACCGGGGTCTTGGCCCTAATTCCTGCGTAGGAATCGTAGCTCTCGGACATGTCTCGGTCTCTGTAGGACCGTCCAGCAGTGGCAGTTGTCCGGTCGACCTGCTGCTGCTGGGGCACTGGCGTTAAACTATCCTAAACAAATGGAATGCTGTTTATTTTAGGCCTGGTGGCGCATTCTATCGCGCTTTTTGTTATGCACCAGCGCTCCTGCGCAGACAGAAACAGTCTTACAATAGAGATACTGCTGAACACATTCAATGTAGGTAGGTATAGCACATAACTATTACGCACAGGGTGCGTAAAAAAAAAACAACCCAGCAGATTTTTTGCTGTAGCAACTGCAAATCTCAACTGATTTGAATGAATCCTGCTTTAAATGAAAGATAAATAAATTCTTGAACGACTGGTGTAGCTTTTATTAGGATGCGTTGCTTAGTTCCTGAGATAATTGCTTTCAAAATCAAAACAGAGATTTTGGCAGTGCACAACAGAGATTAAAACAACCCAGCAGATTTTTTGCTGTAGCAACCGCAAATCTCAACCGATTTCAGTGAGTCCTATTTTATATGAAAGATAAATTAATTCTTGAAAGTTTGGTGAAGCATTTATTAAGATATGATGCTTGGTTCCTGAGATATTTGCACTCAAAGTCAAAACAAATTTTGGCTATGAACAAGAGCGATTTTTATTATTCTGTTGCACTTCATAATAAAACCGATTCCTACTGCTCAGGGCTAACGTAACGAGGTTTTTCTGGTGCCACACATGCTTGGTTACTTTATTTGTAAAAGTCTTGTTGCCCCTCAGCAGTAGGAATCCGTTTTGTTGTGAAGTGCAACGGAATCGCTCTTGTTCACTGCCAAAATCTCTGTTTTGAGTTTGAAGGAAAATATCTCAGGAACTAAGCATCGTATCTTAATAGGGCCTTCACCAGTCTTTCAAGAATTTATTTATCTTTCATTTAAAGCAGGATTCATTCAAATCGGTTGAGATTTGCGGTTGCTACAGCAAAAACTCTGCTGGGTTGTATTTTTTTGACACACCCTGTACTTGGGGGTTCGGGTGGATTCCCCCGGCCGAAGCTAGAAAGGTCAACCCCCGAAACAATTTAGGGACCCCCGATCCGAAAATACAAGTACTAAAATAGTAGCACGGCTCCCAGTGATATACCAATCTGGCTCACAAATCACAAACTTTTAGCTTATAATCCGCTTAGAAGGCGTTTGACAATCTAACTTGGCGTTTCCGATGCTGATTATTCGAAACACAACATATCGACGTTTTTCGAAGCCCTTTCTGTCATTCTGACACTTCAGCGCTATTTGGTATATTAGGCTTTTTTGCCTTATTAAATAAAACGTGCTAAATACGAATTTCGAGGCGTTTTGGAGCTATTTGAAAATTTGCATCACTCCTTGGGTGAAAATTTCCTGGTCCCCTTCCTGACCAGACAAAAACTTACATTGTAGGCGAACACAGGGCTACGTACTACCTACTGTATACTTGTGTTCGACGCACCTTCCTTTTATAGTTATTGAATCGAAAAGATACTGAAATTTACATTCCGTACACGTACACTACACAACAATAGCATAAATGTAACAGGACATTCGCTAAGAAACGCTAATCTGGACTAAAATACAGATGTTTTACAGGCAATTTTTTGTTTGTAATTGTGAAAAAATAGCCCAAAACTGCGTCCCAAAAATCGAAAGTGGGGGTGGAGAAAATTGTCTTGTTGGATCACTATCTGATGTGGGTGGGGGTTGACCTCCTGTTACATGTACCAATGAAGAGTGCAAACAGTACATGAAAAGGTCCCTCTCTATTCGCCACAAAAACCTAATCCATTGCAGACCATCAAAAACCGTTAATGCAGAAAATTACAAAAAAGTGTGTTGTTGAGCGCGATTCCTGATCTATTCAACATACGACCTTGCTCTGCTATTGTTGGAAAAGAGAATGTGATAATTTTTCTTAAAAATTCCGCCTTTGTGTGACGTTTCAGAAAATTATAGTGGGAGGAAAGGACAAACTAAAGAAAAGAAGTAAAGCGGCTACCTGTTTGTAGAAGGAAGCTTCATAATTCCTGCGAAGCGACCGTTGACTGACGGGTCGTTCCTGTTTCATCTTCGATTCCACGTCCAGCACCCAACTAAAGTCGATGTCGCTCATGTCCCCAGCTTTTATGTTAGCAGTGCTGGGCGTGAGTGAGCCGTTGGAGGCATAAAAGTCATTCACAGGCACCTGTCCGACCGACAGCGGTCTCGCCTGCTCCTGAGTTTCTTTTCTTGGTCCGGTAGTATTTACCGTCCACTCCCGTAGAGTGGTTTTTGGAGCGCTTTGTTTATTTGGGACTTGGTATTCGGCGCTGGTTTGAGGTTTTTGCATGTCGCCAATGTCAAAACTGCCAGTTTCAATCAGTCGTTTTTTGAATTCCGGCAGTTTGGCGCCGTATTCTAGGTAGATCGGCTCGGATTGCACGTCGCTGCGACTCGGCGGCACCGGCACTAAGCGGACGCAAACGCGCTCCTCTTCTATATAACCACAGATGGAAGGTTGCTCTCTTTCGGGCTGACGTTCTTTCACCGCCTGAAAACCGATTACTCGCCTCAGTAACGCGCGAGATATAAAGTTTTTTAATCTGTTTTCAATCAAGTTTCCAGTCTGTTCAGTTTACTTTTGATAGAACAAAAAATAGACGACAATCCGGTTTAGAGGAATCTTTCGAAAGAGTAGAATGAAAAACTTATAGCGATCGGTTTGAATTTGGCGCGCTTTTTGAGGATCTGAAAGCATCGAAAGAACAATCAATTTTGTTTATGTAAATTGTTTGCTCTGACTTAGTATGTAATTATATTATATATTTTAGTCAGCTTGTCTGTCCCAATTTTTCCGCCTACACATCATTGTTCAACAAAACATACTGAATCGAAAACGCATAGAGCAATTTTGACCATCTGCCCAGTCTTTTAACACCCTGTTTTCGACGATTACAACCACCTGTCTTACCTCAGAGACGTCAATAGATTTCCAGGCAGTCATCGGTTCAAAACTGGCCGGTTTTGCGTATTTCTGTATTGGCAGCGTGGGATGATGTACAGCCATTATTTCAGGCTCACCGACCGATTCAGACACTTGTTCTGTTTCAGCGTTTACCTCTTCTTTCTTCTTCTCTAGCTTCTCTTCCTGCTTCTCCCTCACTTCCGGCTCCGGTGGTGGCGGTTCCTCGGGTTTCGCCTCTTCCTTCGTCACTTGCCATTTTTCAATCACCGTTTCCCTACTTTCAATCACCGGCACCGAATCACTGAACAGCTGGGCATTGTGGTCCAAGATAGCCTGTGCTTCAGGCGAGATTTTAATCGGCGAATAGTCTCTCTGACTCTTTTTCTTGGTCTCAATTTCTGGCGAAGCCTCAGACTGTTCGGCCGAAATCTCGGCTGTGGCCACCAGCACTTGAGTGTCGCGTTGTTTCAGCGTTTCGTAGATGGAGGGAGCGTCGTTGTTCTGCGTCATCTGCGTCATCGAAGTCAGTGTGCGTATGATTGGCGTGTTTTGAGGCTGATAGGCGCGCTCCTCTTCAAAGTGGGTGGCCGGCGCCTCCCTACTGCGTCTGCTTCCCTTCGACGAGGCATTGTCGCTAATTAGACTCGACTCTTTTTTGCCTCTTCGCTCCTTTTTAGAACTCAAGGACTCGTCTGCCCGAACGTCCTGTTGCGAACTGAATCGTCTCTGCATGTCCGGCATGGTGGTGGCCATAAAATCGTCTATACTCTGCGCGCGGTATTGCATCGGCATCGGCGGCGGGGGGTGAGGGGGAGGCATGCCGAACGGCGGCGGCCCACCAAAGGGGGGTGGAGGTGGACCGAACGGACCCGGCATGTCTCTGGGTAACGAACCCTTGCGCATTAGCTTCTTCTGCTTCTTTCTCCACTTCTTCATTTTCTTGCTGTCAAAGTCGGGCGGTGGCGGGCCCAGAAATGGATCGAAGAACGGGTGCGGAGGGGGTGGGAATGGTCCATAAAATGGAGGATGCGGTGGGAACATGGACGGCCCCGGAGGGGGTGGGCCCTTGTTCATTCGCTCAAACGTTCCCTGTTCGTTGAAGATAGCTTCATTTAAAGAAAGCCGCGATCCACGCAGGCGACTTCGCATCTTCGGGTCCGAATCCAAGCCGGTGAAGTAACCAGAATCGCTAGTGCCCGGTCGTTTTTTGTTGGGAGAGTCAGGACTCTCTCCAGAGGGGCTAGGCCAGGAGGGCGGAGCCTCGGTTGTTTGTTTGTCCTGTTGATTTAGTGGATGCACGCCGCCAAATACGGCATCGTCCCTTATTACACTGCCATTGGTCGAAGGGGGAGGGCCGTACTCGGCCCCTGGAGGGGGTCGGAAACCAGGTCGTGGGATGCCGTAGCCAGGATTGGGCATGTGGTCGACTCCGAAAGCCGGCTCTTGATTCCAGGAAAAAGAGCGGGCAGTAGGATCGGTATTCCTCGGAGCCGCCGAGTGTTTATTGCCCATCTTTGAATTCTAAACAGAGAGCGTGGTGTAGTGAGAATAGCAATTCTCTCCTATTGTAGAGCTGAAGGGTCTCTGAAATGGGAATCGAGCAAAAACCGGCATCGAGAGTAGTGTCACTATTGACACACAAACAAACCGCCCAAAAAGGAAACCAGGTTATACAAAGCGGCACGGAATATAAATGAAAGTATTACTTTTACGACTGGAAAAATTGTCGCCCTGCCTGACTGGCTGGGTATAAGAAGGGCGACGACTAAATCAGCAAACCAAAAGCAACCAGTTTGCGCATTTCAATCACATTCGCAGGGCACAGGAATTAGGAACAGCACAGCACGCGTTTTCTTGACCGATTACAGGTGGTGGGTGAGAGAGGCAAGTCCGAACCAAACTCGACACAGCTCTTTTCAAGGCCGCAGATAGAGAGGGACGGAGCATCTAATTTTGGAGTCGAAACGCGCCAATCGACGCATGCACGGCCCGGCCTATTTATTTGCCCTGCACTCCTCAAATATTTATATTAACCGCTCGGGCGGACACTGTTTTCGGGTGGTTATAGTAGCTCACCTGATCTGAACGAACGCACCAATACAGACGAGGAACACACACAGTGAAGGGCAGGCAATGCGCGTCTTGGAATTCAGGTTTGGCCGTGCATCGGCGCTGATGTTTGTAGTTCAGTAGCCTTTGCCTAGGGCGCCACGCCGACCTTGTTTCGTCTTGGCTCGGCCACTTGCACTCTCTCTGTGTCACCGCTAATCGCTGCCTTCATTGGTCACCCATTCCCACTCTAAACGGCTGGACACGGGTCACTAGGACACGCTCCTTTTACTGACCCCTCCGCCGCTTTTTCCTACCCTTTCTGTCTGGTTTGCATCAGTGCCTACCGTTACTAGCTGGCATAGAGATGCAGAAAGCAAGATTTGACCTTTTGTTATCAACACATTGGTGATAGTAAACATAAACGATTTGTTTTGCACCGCTTTATCATCTCGCACCACACAAAAGCTGAAAATATTGTACTGGTTGTGCAAAAATGTGTGTTTACTTACAGTGTTGCCAGGTCTGCAGACCAAAAAACCCCTAGATCAGCGAAAAAATTCCCCCAGAAACCCCCAGAATTTTCAGAATACCCCCAAAAATCCCCCCAGATTTAAAATGGACTTTTAGAGGTGATGGAGGCTGAATTTCACGTTTCAGCATTAAATGGATACAGTGAGAAACAGAAAGAATGAATTTTATTACATGTACAACTAAATTGTAAATTGTAATTCTGCAACAAATCGCTGAAATTACGATCAGACCAGGAATCAGACAGCAATAAAACCACAGAATTATGATGAATTTTCGTAAATTTTTGTTTCAATTTATGACACGGTTTTAGTTTACTTCACGTTGATTGTAATATATATTTTTATATAATTCCGTGTACTCAATATTTCTAGCTTTTTTCACTGTCGGAAAAGAATTTCTAAATTTCAGTTCTGGAAGCTCCTCATTTCATAAAATTCTTCAGAATACAGCATGTGAAACCTGGACTTTTCGGTTGACAGATCGATGACATTACAATTTTTCAAACAAATGCGTTGAATATTGATTCATCACTGGTAAAAAATAACATTCGATTATTAGTCTGATGAAGAAAATTCTCAAAATTCTCCAAACCCCCAAAAAATCCCCTAAATTTTAGTAAATTCCCCCAAAATACCCCCAACCCCCAAAAAATTTCCAAATACCCCCAGATTTGTACCCCCAACCCCCAGATGAAATTTTCACCCCCAAACGGTGCCAAAATGCCCCCAGATTTGGGGGTAAAACCCCCAACCTGGCAACCCTGTTTACTTAGTTTGAGCAGCGTACAGTAGCTGTTGGTGTCATTTGAAAGAACGCGCCCCGACCTAAAACCACTGAGTTGGGTACTGTAAGAGTTTAAAGTGACAAGTGAGCGAGTTGAACAATCTGCAATTTTCTTATTTTCTTTAAGTTTTTAATGTTTTTGTCATGGCTTTTGCCTCAAATTCGGAATGGAAAGTGTGTGCTAATGTTATAAAATAGCTCAACGCTCGGCGTGCATCGAGCGACCAGTATTCAAGAGCTGAATGTTTTGTAGAAGAGGCACCAAGTCAACCAGTGGCTTCGCTTTTCCGAATACATGTAACAGGTCATCCGCCGAAGTGGGAGGGGGTTGGGGGTCTGGCGCCGACTGGGGAGGTCTGAGTCAAATTCTAGGGGAGGGGGTTAGGTACTAAAAAACGTTCAAAAATAGCAAAAAAATCGTTATTTTTCGGCTGAAAATGTCAAAATCGCTAATTTGGGCTCAAATACAGTTAAAGGTGCTGTTTTACTGTCGATCATAGCAATTTTTGCGTATGAAATTCAAAAAGTCGCAAAACTTTGCTATAAAATTTCTTGCCAGACATTTCGGATGGATCGGAAAAATCGTGCACATCACTATAACAGATGAAACAAGCATGCCATGTGTTGTGCGAAGTTGCAGCGTGTTTGGCTCGCTCACAGTTTAAACTCTTACAGTACCGATTCAGTGCTTTTTGCCTGAAAGCGTGTTCTTTCAAATGAGACCAATACCTACCTAAAAGGTCCGTTGCTAAAACGCAAAACAAAGCTGGAAGTAAATTCTCGTTTTTGGAAAACCTGTATGTTAAACTGCCTATGTATTGGATTATTAACAACACGAGTTCGGCTACAGTTTGTAGGCACTCCAAAATTTCAGGTATATGCAAAATTCAATTTCAGGTTCAGCTTTAGGTTAAAGTAGATTTTTCAAAAGTACCCAGGTGTCAGGTTCAGGTGGAACAATGTGTGAACTACAATTAACGCAATCCTATCGACCTTGAAGGGCTGACCTACCTTAGTTGCTTATATAGTACTGACCACTGCAAGCTTGTTGGTTCGATTCAATTAGAGATGACAGCCTTTTTCGTCTTTCAGTCTTTATGTACTAGCATACATACAGTACATGTAACAAGGGCAAAAGGGCTGGGAGTTGCCCAACAGACTCAGACCTAACCCCTCCGGCCATTAAGTTATTAGCCCGCACAGCGTGTGTGTATGGCTCCAAAAAGTCATAGGTCACTAGAATTGCCAAAACTACCTACGTATAAGACACCGCTTTTACCGTACCTTCTAGGGTTTTTCAGCCTAAAATTGCAATTTTTAGCGATTTCTGGTAATTTGCAGTCCTCTACCTCCGAATTTGGGTTCAGACCCCAAACCTCAACCCCGTCGACGGATGACATGAAATGTTACATGTACTGTTTGGCATTAGCCTTACAAAGTTAACTCTAAGACGTAGAAATATTTTGCGTGCCTGGCCATAGGGACATGCAATGCAATGCGTGCCTAAAAAATTCTAATCACGCACTGAATGCTTTTGCATTCACTGAAATTTTCAAAAAAGCGTGATTTGCTGTGACTGGCCAATCACGCGTTGCATGCAGCACTGTGTATTGTCTGACAAAAAAACGTGGTTGGCATGTGACTGGCCAATCAATTTCATTTTCCAATCACATTTATGGCTAACAAACAGCCTCACGCAAAGCGTGATTCTATGTGGGGTACTACTCCAAATGAAGTAGCTTCTGCTAATAAGGGTTAAGGCGGATTTTTATACCGTTGCAGGCAGACTGTGAAGTCGTTGGCCAGAGGTCTTGGAGAACTGTGGGGAGTGGACAAGGACACTAGAAAATACCAACTTTGACAACGTTGTTGAAACGAAGGTGGAGCGTCAGCAAGACAGCTCATCTCCAGAAACTGGTTCTCAAACTCAAACTATTCAAACTTTTGCTCCACGATGCCGCAGCAGATTGAGAATTTGTCTGGGTGAATTAATCAGTCAAGCGGCAGGGCAAGAAGGTACCCCAGTAGGGTACCCAGGGGTGTAGGGTGGGTACACACTCCTTTGTGGCGGAGGTAGTAAGGAACACTTAGGCAAAAATAAGAGAAACTACTGAATTATGTACTTAGACATTCTATTTTATGCTCAGAATGCCTTTTAAATGCGTTTTTGAAGGTTAAATTTTTAAAATTTTATCGCCTGTTCAAACGGCTAAAACTGTCAATTTTAGGCTCATAGTCATAATACCCTTTAAATGCGTTTCTGAAGGCTAATTTTGCAAAATTTTCTGACCCTGGCTCAACCAGACCAACTTCAAAATTTTACACCCACTTTGCAAAATCCTGGGAACGCCACTGAGGTGCCCTGTTCAATAGTTAGAAGAGCAGTGCGGTGAGGATAAGAAGAGCTTCTAAGTGGTTCAGAAGCACAAAAAGTCGAAGCAAAAAAGACAGACTTGGAAAAGCAGACCTCTCTCTCTAAGCACTGAAAGGCAGCAAGTCACTAAGAGCGATGAAGCGCTAGACACAGATGACACTGGCAGCGAACCGCTGCTTCCGATCCAAACCACACAAACCACTCAGAAACTGAACAGACTTGCTGTTTGCCGGTACATGAGGCCTTGTCTTCGCTTAACTACATGGCTTTTTGACTGAGACTTTCTTTGCCTCAACAAAAAACTAGGCCTGGAATGCAATGTTTTCTATGGAGACAGATTCAGTAGCAATGAAGTGCCATTCAGATGTCGAACATAAGACTAAAGCTGACGACAGCGAACACAAGGCCGAGGCCGCTGCAGACGTCGTGCAACCTGCCAAGAAGCAAACGACTAAGTTTGGCGACAAGATTTCGTCTAATGTGGGCAAGTTGCTCAAAAGGCAATATAGTAGATCTGTGAATAAAAGAGAGTTTCAGTGCTTCGTAAAGTGTCGAGACCGAAGCCAGGAGAGACCGCACAGAAAAATCGAGACCCAATCCCCACCAAGGTGATGGGCGTGTCTAAGAAGGAGCGGCAGAAGCTGGGAGTGAACGAACTGAGCGACAAAGCAAAGCACACAGACCAATTCGTTGAAGAGACAGACTTGTCAGCCAGAAAATCAAGCACTCACAACCACCAACTAACTCTCAGATTCAACCGTCTACCTCAAAATCAGCTACTCGAGGCCCTTAGCTTCATCATAGCTGCTTTGAATCCGGTCCTGATGACAACCGATTTGCAAGAAATTCATGTTTTATGCGCGTATGTAGTACTGTACCTACAATAGGGGGTTGGGGTTCCTCCCCAGCGGTAACGAATATCTGGTATGGTACAGTAGGTATCGAAAGATTTGTACTGTATATAACACTCACCCGTCTTATCTGTTTGTCATTGTTTGTTTGTGTAGCTACCAATAAACTCTTCATTTGGTGCCGAGCCGATGCCGAGACCGATCCTTTTGTTGTGTTGTCTCTGATGCCGCTCCGCAAACCCATTCTACCTTCTCCGTCACCAAGTCAACTCATTCAAAGGCCAAGCCGAAGCCTACTCCGGTCAATTTTGAATGCAGATTGGTATAAAATAAACAAGTTTGAGGTGTAGGTTTTTGAGAAAATTTACTTTGAATGTACAAAACCGGCAAAAAATATAGACAAAAAGCAGGCTTTTGTACATTCACAGTAAATTTTCTCAAAAACCTACCTCTCAAATCTTGATTATTTTATACCAATCTGTAGCTCTTGAATAGCGCTACGAAATTCTAAAATATAAGAATGTGTATAGAGGGGGTTCCAGTCGAGCTAGGGAGGGGGCTCCAAAAGGGAAAAATTTTTTTTCATCGAAAACAATTTTTGGACTGAAAATTCTTAATCTACTCGAAAAGTTGCATCAAAGCCCCAATTTGTAAGTCGCAATTACGGTTGAAAGGTAGTTTACAACATTTTTGAGCGTACTGAAAGTTGGGGTTTTTTTCAGGTTTTGTATGTACATTCAAAGTCAATTTTCGCAAAAACCTACCTCTCAAATCTTGAATATTTTATACCAAAATGTAGCTCTTGAACAGCGCTACGAAATTCTAAAATAAAAAAGAGTATAGAGAGGTTTCCAGTCGAGCTAGGGGGCTCCAAAGTGGGGCGACAAAATTTCTTTTCATCGAAAATCTTTTTGGACTAAGAATTCTTAATCTACTCGAAAAGTTACCTAAAAGCCCCAATTTTTAAGTCCTTAACTCCTTACCCTTGCCAGTCAGAAGAAATTCGAGTTGGATAATCTGCGCCCTAAAAATTTAGAGAACGCAAAAATCAATAATCAACCTAATTTGCATATTCACCATTGCGCCCAGAAGAGACTGAATGAAATTTTTCGAGAACAAAAAATCTGCTGAAATCTGCTCTCTGAAAAATTTAGAGAACGCAAAAAAACAATAGTCAACCTAATTTGCATTGCATCCTGAAGAGACTCCCTGTACTACCAATAATTGATTGTCTTTGTATGTTTTGGATGTTTTCTAATGCGTAAGCTTAGTGGTTGTTTTGATAAAGAAGTTAATTACCAATTACAATACGCACTTCGCTTTGAAGTTGCTGTAAAAATAATGAGCAAGCACCCTCTGATGATTGATGATTACGTTGCGATAAGAAGGCTGTCGTGCCCCTAGCGCAAGCGTACGTATTTCAACCAAGAACTGTCTATTTATTAGTTATAGCATTTGAATTTCTATCTGCCCAACAAGCTATTGCAGAGATCTGGCAGTGCAATCGCTTAATACTGTTATATCACGCTGCTAATCAAGTCAAGAACATTATTACTACACATGTAAAGGTGTTTTCTGCTTCCATCCGTCAGTCTAGTCAAATTTCATAGCAACCGGAGTGTCTACACTTTCCGATCGGCTACTAATTTTAGCCGGCTGGTCCTTGGGCGGCTAATTATTTACGTCTGTGGTCAGACGGGGATTAAGCGCACTTAAAATGGCCAGCGCAGCACGCACGGAGTCGGCTGTGTTAATAAATTTCACAGGTGCTGCCGAGCCAGGCGACACCTTGTTTTCGAGTGAGTCTGCGATGAGAGTTGGTCGGTATCGGGATTTTAAGTCATTAGCCCTTGGCTAATCACCCCAGATTTGGCTTAATGTAGGGCCGAGGAGCGGGCAAGACATTTGCTCTAAAGAGCTAGCTAATCAATTTTGCTTTTCACACTAATGAAAGAAAGGTCGCATCAGTCCCTGGCGTGCTGGGCGGCAGCCATCTGAGAACATGACGAGTTCCAGCCAGCTGTTGTCTATCTGTCCGCTTCTTGTCCAATTTCGCGGCGCGCTAGGTCAAACCTGATTTATATTACAGCCGCCCAGTCCATTCTAAGATTACGCGCGGCGCGCTAGTAATAATACCAGCACGCTCCTTATTGGGTAACTGAGCTGGGGGGCAGGTTCGGATTTCGCCTTTATTTAGACGAGCGCACTGCGGAAATTTAGCAGCTAACATTGATCCTTGAGGCGACACTGCCCTGCTTCCAGGCTTATAGATCGGTCTGATAAGGTGTCGACGGCGTTTTACCTAGCGGCGCGAACTTTTGTGCTGCAAAGATTATTCGGCCAGCCAGTTGGCGCTGTGCGTCTTGACGCGGCGCGCAATTGTTGCTGCTCGGTGTTTCACCACCAGTGTGCACTTGGCTTACATAACTACCATTCTATAATTGCCTGGCCCGTTAAAGAGCACAAACAAAAGACTATGCGCTGCTGGGGTTCGGTGGCTGCGGCCTGGCGCACGCTCCAACTTCTCTGGCTCTGCTGTTGCTTTCAGATGATCAGAATGGCAGGTGAGTGGGTGCTGAAAATTTGCCCTCTATTGATTAGAGTCTGAGAGCGATTACAAATTCATGAAGATCGAGACCGCTGGTGAGCTCCCAATTGAAAAATTGTCACTTGGGAAGCCGCTATTGGCCTTTAATGGCATACCTAGAGATCGGTGTCGTGCTTCGTAGCTAAATTAGTTCTCTAATATTTGACATGCATACCTGAGCTGAACAGATACGATAGCTATTTTCTAAAAGGTTGTATGGTGTTTTTAAGTTGACAAGGATAAGTGCAGTCATTTAGAAAAAGTTGAACCACAAAATCGTCTGTCAGATATCGTGTTTCGGCTAAGTTTTTAATTTATTGCTGAGTGTGCAGTGCGTGTAACAGGTCATCTGAGCGTAAGCTAGTACCCGGAGGTAGTAACAACACTAAAAATCGCTAAAAAACGAAGTTTTTGGTAAAAAATCGCTCAAAATGTCAGTTTTTGCCTGAGCAGATCAATTTTCTCGAGAGTTTTACAGAATCCAACTAAAATCGGCTAATTAGTAACTTTTCAATGTTCCTACGTAAATCACAAAATTTTCTGAGAATTTTGGTATTGCTTCTGTACCATCGTTTGAGACTGTTACGTGCACCGTACTGTATATATTTTCGTAGGCATACGACGCAGCCTGCTTTGAGAAGACAACTAAACTGCATGACTCAAATCGTAGGCCGTAGTGCAAACACAATAAAAGGAGATTGTTATTTACATTTGGAGCTTTCAGATTCTCGCAAGTGCTACAGCTGCATGTCCGGATATTACGGGCAAGTGTGGGAATTTTTTGGCTATTACCGCATGTACTTGGAACCGAAAGGGTTCACAGACCATTGCGAAGATCCTACAGTGCGAGGCAGCGACGTCGGCACAATCGAATGCGACGCTTACAGTAATTGCATCACAATGATAGAACACATAAAACAAGGTGCGCCTGTTTTTTGATCGATTCTCCCGTGTGAGAAATTCATTGAGCCAGTAAAGGTTTCTTCATGCATAAGTAGCTACCTACCCAAGCCGGCCTTTATTGCGCGTCAATTAATTCCTGACAAGGTTAACCAAGCAGCTTTTGCAGGGGTCGGCAACAAGGGCTACATTCGAGGCTGTTTCAACAGTATTTTCAAGTGGGGATTCAACCGGTCGTCCGAGGGCGGCCGACTGCAGTACCGCGAATTTTGCCGCCAATTCAACTTGTCCTCCTTGATTCAGGGCGAAAAGCCGCACGACGCTCTTGTGATCGCTTGCAGTTGTCGCGGACATCTGTGCAACGGTGCTCTGAACAATTCTGCCTCGGCCGGTCATCTCATTCTGGCCACCTTTCTAACTGCACTCTGCTTGCTGTCTATAGTCAGGCTCAGACTTCCCGGCGACATCTTGTTGTGATTGAAAATTCCCGCGCGCCATGGCCAGCCAATCAGCATAGAGATGTCTATTATTGATTGATTCGGTTGGTTTTTCTTCCTGGTTTAAATATTGTGATCTCAGCAGATATAAATTCAAGCTCAAAGCAGCCAAGAGAAACGCTTTCATCGGGTCACTTCTTTCTATTTTTATTTCAGTTCAAAATAATTGTACAAATAACTGTTGCTGTAATAATCAGAGTAAAGTGTCGCTAACATGCTCATCGTCCAGTGAAATTAGAGGAGGTCTATGTGAAGTTTCCTTCATTGGAGAAGTGTTTTCCACCCCGTTGTTCTGAAAATGGGCTGCGTTAAACTTACGCGATTCGTTCCGAAACTCCTGGGCCACCATTTTCAGTCCTTTACTAAACTGAGTGTTCAGTCTAGCGTAGAAAATCCAGTTGAAAGCCGCATTTACATAGGGCAAAGCGTGGATAAAGTACATTACATACACATATTTGTTGCCAGCCTGCCCTTCTGTCTGTTTTCCCAGATGGTACATTGCCATTCTGTAGAAGCCATACAACTGGGACACCCAGTAGGGAGTCCAGCAAACGAAGTAGAATACCGTAACCGACAGTGCGTTCACAGTAACCCGCCTCACACTGATCAGGCTGGTGTGCATGGTGCGTCGTTGGCGAAGCACTTGGCAGAGCAGTCGTAAGTAGCAGAAAGCTATTAGGGTAGCCGGAACTAGGTAGCCGATGATGAAGGTGTACCCGGAAAAGATGAACCGGAACTGGAGTGACAGGTTGTCATGACATTGGACAGTCTCTGAGCGCACTCGCATGCCGATCAACTCAATTGGTCCGACCACCCTGACAACTTTGGCACTGGCGTTGATCAAGACCGGTAGCAGACACAACAGAGCCACTGCAACTATGACCAGCAAGCTGACGGCAGTTCCTTTCATGGTAATGCGCGGCAGTTCGGGGTGGCAGACGCCCATGAACCGGTCGAAGGCCAAGATGGTGAGAATGAAGGTAGAGATGAACTTTGTTAGCGACTCCAGCACCCAGTAGATCTTGCAGAGCACCGTTCCGAACATCCAGTAGCCCAGGATCTGATCGATAATCACCATGGGCAGCGAGAAGATGACCAGTGAGTCTGCGATGCACAGGGCCACCACATAGACGAAGGTTGAGCCCAACTGCAGCACAGAGCCCTTGAGTGTGCGACTAAGAAACAAGACGTAAGTGAGCACAGCTGTGTTGCCATACAAGCCAACAAAGAAGAGCAGTGCATAGCTTCCGGAAATCCAGTGCACAGTGGAGTCAAGGATTCTGGGAATCGGGGGCAGAACCACGTCTTGTGGCTCCTTCTGTAGCGATTGCAACAAACGCTGCAATATAAGTGACTGACTTAGGTTGAGTCGGGGAAAGTCCATTGCAGAGGAAGCAGATGCATTGTGTGAAGAAGAAGAAGCAGATGAGCCAGTGTCCATGACATGAGGAGGCTCTGAAACCGACACTCCCGTTGTTTGAGCTAATCCGCGCAGCTAGAACTTGTCACTTTTCAAGCAGGCAATTCTCGCGGGAAGCGGCACCGACCTTCCTTCCAATCAAGCTACTCTTGTCCCCAGGTATTGAAGGCGCTTTTAATTAGCGCACAAAATACAGACAACTCCGCCCCAACACCCACAGGCCGTCTGTTTGAAACCATCTCGGAATTAAAAACAGCAATTGACCGATGCCAATAAATGCCCGGAAGGAAACCCCTTTTATCTTGCACAAGAGCGATTGGCTCCTACGCTATGCATAAGCAATGCAAGGGTGTTGCTCGGCTGTGAATACTCTGGATGTAGGAAGGGAGCTAATTTCCTTTCCTTTCGTTAATGCATCCTGAATTTTGATTTGCTGATCGATAGAAAAAATCGACAGTTAAAAATCAAAATACTCGATTCAATCGCTGTATATTGATTCACTGCACTGCACAACTACTATTGATCCATGCACAGTACATAAGATGAATAATGGTGAGGTCTAACAAAAGTTCAGCCGGATGGTTATGAATTGAAAATTTCTGATCAAACTCTACACTTCTCATGCTACCCAAGTTTCCATTACACAGTAGAGAATGCTTATGGCGTACCTACCGACCAGTGAGGCAAAGGGCAAGTATGACGCTAGACGCTGAAATAAGGCAAGCAGGTGCATTTATCTTTATCAGAGCTTTCGATTAAAAACAATCTCAACCATCTTCTTCAACTTTTGCCTGAGACATATCTCTTCACATTACATTTCACATTTCACTGCATCAAGGGGAGCAATGAAAGCAGACGCAATGACATTTTTGCATATACACTTTTGTTGACTGTTTTTAGACGACTGGTACAACAATTGATCATTAAATCAAAAGTGACATCTCCTTTTTCAAATACAGTTTTCTCCCCAGGACGAAAATATCTAACAGGAAAAATAGAACAAAGCAAAAACTATTGCGGGAAACAAAGCGGGAAGAAAACAGGAAGGAAATCTCACAAGCAGCGCGACGACAGCAGCATTATTTAATCACCAGAAAGGCAAAAGCACTACATAGTACATCACGATACTTAAGCCTCGTAAAATGAGTTTTTGATATTGAACTGGCATGAATTACATTGCAGTTGACTTGACAACCCATTTCACATGTGGCAGAAATTTGTCACATAAAGCGTATTCTACTTAAGCTTGTAATCTCTGAAAACAGCTCCGTTTGAATCCAAATCCATTTCAAATTGACAAAACATGAGCTACAGTATCAAACACGCTGGGGGCCGGTCTTCGTGAAATTAAGAACAGCCGCCCTATTTTCCGCCATTGTTTTTTCGGAGGAAAAAAATAAACGACGAAGATAGCGAACATAAAAAATGCAAAAGAACAAGCAGAATACGTATTTTAGGAAGGCGACGTATTACCTTAGGAATCCATTGAAGCTTAGCTGCTCTTATTACCTAACCACTCCTTTCTCTCTCTCCCACTCTGCAGTGCTGGCGCCGACCGAAGTGAAGAAACGAATAAAAATAATATAAAGAAGAGTTGTTAGCCAGCTTAGCACCTTCCACGCACAAAATGACTGTGTGTATTATGCGAATGCAATAATTTCTTCCTCAACCGGCTCGATTCCTCTGATTGAATCCGATAAAAAAGATTCTTCTTTTTTGTCTTTATTTTTCTCTCCAGCATTGAGCGCTGCGTAAGATCGGCGGCGTAGTTTACGTAGCTTACCGTAGTTTACGTGGCCTTATCTTTCGCGTTGAGATAATAAACCATGATGGCCCACCAAATGATCAAAGACAGAGTAGCGTTCAGAGATAAACAAGCTTTGCGCACATGGGCTTTAGCCAACTAAACGATATATACATCAAGTCGATGACGTCGCGTTCCGGTTTTCATTATTACTTTTGAACTTACTTCTGTTTGCATTTTGTTAATCTTCCATTGTTTGTACTGTACTTTAGTCATTTCAAGTGGTTACTCTACCGTTCTCAACCTCAAAACAGAGTGTTCTCAAGCCAAGACAGCTGTCTTGCCCGATTCTGTGACAATACGTGCAGTGAGGAGGTAATAAATAAGGTGCAGTCGCAAACAGGACATGCCTTCCGTGCAAAAACATCCGGCAGTGACTGTTTGCAGAAAGCGGCCACGTGCCTAATCAGCAAAAGTCAGGCGACAGAGTCTGAACTTTAGGCAAGGTTTTGTTTGCATATTCAGCCTCCCTTATCACTGCAATCTGGGTCTTTATAGCCCAGTCTTCCATCCTGCTCCCGTCAGTTGATCGGACGGTCCACTGCAGACATGAAACTCTTGCTCGCTCTGCTCGTAGTCACCTTGGCTTACGGTAGGTCCACGGTATCAGTCAAAGATACGACTAGATGTGACTGAGCTTTCAGCTGAGGACTCATGCCCAGCCTTCCAGCCGTGGAAAGAGTGGACCAACGAGTGTCTGTGGTTGCCGTACGATCAGATCCGAGACAAGGCCATCGCTGCATGCGACATCACAGTTCCAGACAGCTACAAGGTGCCCTTGCCCAAACTGGCGGGCATGCCCGACAAATGCGGCCACTGCAGCTTCAAGTTCAGATGCCAGAAACGCGCGCCTACTGATGATTGCTTGTAAGCACTAGACATATGTACTGGGGGGAACTTAGTGGTAATTTTGTTTTAGCCCGATCAATACAGAGCATCAGACGTGTCATGAGCATACTGACGTATGTGAAATGCCCAAACTGACCTGGCACAACCTGGGCTGCAAGTGGAACCTGGCTAGTTTGGTCTTCAAACAGTGCCACAATAGGGCAGATCTCAGCGATGGCTACCGTGAGCACCTTGCCGATATGGGAAAGAACATGCCACGATTCCATTGCAAAGAGTAATTTTTCTGTTAGCAGTCAGGGTCAGGGTATGCATTTTGACATCAGTATACAGTTTTTACCTACCGTTATGGACTGGACGCACCAAGTGTTTTGGGCCTGCCTAAAGTTCTAGGTCTAACCCCCATCACACCCTTGGATAACTAGACCCCCCGTTCCACCCAGAGCAGAGCCCCACCCGCCCGAAACAGCCTTTTCCATCGGAAACCGACCAGACACCAACATCACCCATACATATTCCTTAACACCGGTAGGCTCTCACCCCAAAAAGTGAGAGGTCAATATTTTTAAAGGCCCTTGTCATTTGGCCAACATCTAGACTGACAAACGGATTTTGTAGAGACTGTGTTGTATCCAAGTAAACTGAAACTTTGCAGCGGAAACCCCAAATGCAAGTGCTGCTGCCATCCCTACGCTCCCAATGATGCAGGAGATGCCTGCGTAGAACACACAGGTTTGCCATCAAAACAAAGCTATGGTGAAACACATCAAAGTAAGCGTTTAGTACCAACTTGCGAAAACTACGGCGCCTGGAACGACTGGAACGACAAGTGCGTCTGGTTCCCACCAGACCAGCTGCGAAAGGACTTCCAACAACACTGCGGAATGGCCTACAAGCCCTCGAAGAAAGCCGAAGCGGCCATGAAGAAGTTCAAGCTTCCTGAAGGCATCTCCATGCCCTCTCAGTGCGGCATGTGTAGTTTCAAATTCCGCTGCCAGAAACGAAATGTCAAGGATGCCGACGGCAAGAAACAATGCTTGTAAGTAGTTGAGTAAAAAACACTAACCGATTCCAATTATCCATGCGTTCCAGCCCGATCAAGGTGATGAAGAAGCCGTGCACCAATGACGACATGGCCGGCGCCGGAGACGTCTGCACGCTGCCCAAAATCTTCAACTCCTGCAACTACACTGAACACATCAGGAAGCTGCTGGGTCCGATGGTGCGAGCCAAAATGAACAAAATGCCAATGGGCATGAAACACGACTTCCTTGAAATGATCGCCAACCTACCGCACGGACGATGCATCGAGTCAGTTTTCACTTCTTTCTCAGTCTGTTTTCCTCTCTAAAACTAGATAAGCCCAAGACCTGAGGCTTGTCCACTGCGGTCTGATAGCAGAACAAATCACCTCCTTTTTATTTTTGAGTGTGGACCGCTTTTTCGCTAGTTCCGATGCGAGCGTGGAATTGCTTGTCTACGATTTGACGGCACTGGTGGTAAAATTTCAGGAAAGACGGAAAATGCAAGTGTTGCTGTCACCCGTACCAACCGAATGAAGACGGAACTGCCTGTGTCATGTCTAAAATGTGTGACTGGCCTTCCACTTTTGACGACGTTGACTTCAAACTCGAAGAGGATAAGTGGCTATGGTTTCTATAAATGACCACCTAAGCCTGTTTAGCATCTGTAAATTTTGGTTTTTCCTCTGTGCTAGCAATGCCTGACGATAGTGTTGCAAGTTTTGCTACTACATACATAAATTTCTATCCCACCAGAGAGAGAGAGAAAGCTACGTTGGCCTAGTTTACACGCACGTACATACTACGTTATCAAGTCAGTGATAAGCCGGTTAATAGTACGTAGGGCACAGAGTCCAATCAGTCTAGACACAAAACTAGCCTAGTTGTCACTTTTTACTACACCCATCTCAAAGTTTGACCTGTACCGTACTACGATAAGGCGGAGAGATGAAAAACTTACTAAGAAGGCATATGCCAAGCATAAAAACAAACAGTTTCATACAATCCCACGCAGAGCGCAATAAAACCTAATCTGGGCCGCCTCAAAATCGGTTGGTTGCTGGAAAGTTCGATAGAATGTAGGGCTATTAAAAGCCTTTGCAAACACAAAACTTGGTCGTTAACTGCACTTGAAAACTCTAAGCTCACCTCTAAGCAAAACTCGATAATTGGACGCGAGTAGATTTGTTAGCGACGGCGCTGTTACAAAGCTGCATTTGGCTCATTGGCAGAGCATTAAGCGTAGCAACACGAATATACGGAAGGCTGATCAAACGGTCCACTTTTTGATTGCATTGAAATGGGAGCCGGTAGTGCGTATGAGCACTGCGTATTATTTCTTCCAGTCATGCATAAGAAGTGCAATTTGACGGACAGACAGCAGATTTATTAGAGCACTCAGACAGAATCTCTCACTTGCACCGTTACAGACCCTCAGCTTTTATGTTCTCTTGAAAATCTCTTCAGTAATTTAGACTTGAATGAATGAATTTACTTCGCCCAAACGCAAAATTGCTCGGCATACATACACACGACCATGTATTGGTCTTTCGCTGCGAAATTTAGTTTTCAAACATTGGCAGGCTACGATTTTTTTCAGTAATTCGCATTTACAGGGTGTCCCAAAAAAAGCCAGCAGATTTTTTACTGGGGCAACCGAAACTCTCAACCGATTAGAATGAATCTTTTTTGAATGAAAGACAAAATAAATTTTTGACAGATTGGGGCAATTTTCATTAAGGTACTCTGCTTGGTTCCAGAGATTTTCCCCTCAAAGTAAAATCAGAGATTTTGGTAATCTACAACACTAGCAGCGATGTTTATTCTTCCGTTGCACTTCATAATAAAACAGATTCCTACAGTTAAGGGCTAACGTCACGAGGCTTTACTGTTGACACACACGCTCGGTCTCATTATCCCCCAGCAGTAGGAATCTGCTTTAATACAAAGCGCAATGGAATCGCTCCTGTTCACTGCCGAAGTCTGTTTTGACTTTGAGCGTAAGTATCTCAGGAACAAAGCAGAGTATCTATATAAAATTTTCACCATTTTTGTAGCTGTTTTTAGCTAAAACAATTAAAGTACGCAGTGGCGTGCCCAGGATTTTTCAAAGGAGGGTGCAAAATTTTGAAATCGCTTGGTTGTGCCAGAGCGAGAAAACTTTCACAAACCCAAATTTGAGTTCATTTTTCCCAAAAAGTCCTTCGTACTACTGTTGTTAAGTAAATAAATTTGAAATTTAATTTAATTATAATTTACTTACCAAACGATTTACTTCTATTAGTAAATTTCTAAAAAAATATAATTGAAATTATACTTATAATTTACTTAAGGCAGAAACTCACTTTTAATAAAATTGAAATTATAATTTACTTACCAAATAATTTACTTGTATTAGTGAATTCCTAAAAAATATAATTAAAATAATCAAAATTAAAATTATAATTTACTTAGCAACAGTACTTCGTACTATGCGGAATCCTCTGGCGGTGCAATAGCACAGCACCTCTACTACAGAAGTGAAAAAAATTTGCTTTGGGCATCTTTCGAGTTCTATTAGCGTTGTAGTGCAAGCAAATGCTGGGTTGGGGTGTAAAAAAGATCAGGTGTCATATGGGTGCTATGCTACTGTATGCCCAACTGCAAGCTTTCTTGCTAATTTCCGATCTCCAAATAAATTCCGAACAAAAATGTACTTTCAGGCAATGTATGCATTCCATTCCTGGTGCGGTTTTGTTCGCTCGCTGCATCTGCTTGCCCTAATCGATCAAGTTGACGCAAACCCGGCTATGGAGGAGACGTACAAGTCCGACCAAACGAAACAACTCTCTGAGAAACTGAAGAATATTGCCCGAGATTTGCAGCAGCGCCTGAGAGAAGCCACGAGAGAAAAGGATTCTCTCCAAGCTAAAATTGCTGACTTTGAAGATCGATGGAAAAGACGTCTCAACATCGTATTGTATGGTCTACCTGAGTCTGATAGTCTGGAAGCTGACATTGCAAACGTGAGGCAGATGGCTAAAAAGCTCGGTGTTCGATCGATTCAAGTGTCAAAAGCTAAGCGTTTGGGTCATCAAAAGGATGCCAGCAGTTCTCGTCCTCTACTTGTAACTGTTCCCAATGAGAACCAACGGCGGACTTTGTTGAGCAACGCTAAGCAATTACGAAAGCAACCAGTTTGGTGTAAAGTATTTCTGAAGCCCGACCTGTCTCACCTGCAACGGCACAAACAGAAAGAACTCTGGGTCTGGGCATCGCTGAAAGAGCGACGAGGAAATGGTGAAAAAGTCACAATCAAAAATGGCGTAATTGTTACGCGACGATAGTTATACAAAATGTTTAGGAGGCTATTTCCGCATAAAATAGAGTAAAAATAGAATGAACAACGCACAGTGGAAAAAACCGCTCTATTTCCAAATTATTGGTGTGAAATTAAAGTGGGCAGAAAATTGAAATAAAAGGAAGCGAATTTTGCATCAAATACAAACTCCCTTTTTGATAAAATTTGGTTCCCTGGCCGGGTCGACCAGAGCAGAAAATTGAGAAATTAAATTAAAATTAACTCTTTAACACAGAACGTCCAGGCGGCGTTCAGTGACTTCGCGTGTTGTGTGACCTACAGATTAACACTCTCCACATCAACTGCCGATTTTCGTTCGGCTCTCAGCTGCAGTTTGTTGACGGGCTTGCAGATGTCTGGCTGCGTCATAAAGTGTTCTCTCTGCAAAACAAATGTTAGGTTTGACATTCTTATTATTTACTGACCCTACAGTACTACACGTGCTTCACTGCTGATTTTGGATCTCTTTCCTCTGCCACTATCAGTTCTGCAACAGTCTTCCGGGTGCTTTTCTTTACTCTCCGGTGACGCGGCTCAATGTGGTGACTGTAGGGCTAACCAAGCCGTTACCGACACGGGTCCGAAAGACACGCATGAAGAAACAACACAATTGTAAGCGGGTAGGATGGGCCGTTATACGGCCACTAAAAACCTACCCCGACAAAATCTACTTAAATCAGTGTCATAGAGAGCGTTGCAGAAATCGCGCGCGGACCGTAAATTACTATTTCGTTTGGTAAGGAGTAGAGTGCGAAAAATACCTAAAAATCCCAATACCCCAATACCCAATCCCAATTAGAGATGCAACCGTAAAGAAAAATACCGGATAGCGGATAGTTTTTCAGAATACCGGATACCGGATACATACTTGATACACATACATGTACTAGGGGGGTTTGGGGGGGTTACCCCCCTGCTGGAAAGGCCATTCCCCCCCGCTCCCCCCCCCCACGAGACAGGTTAAGGGACCCCTCCCCCCGACCAAAAAATACAAGTCGTGGTAGTGGCTCCAGTATTAACAAACTGGGTCAGAAATCACTAATTTTTAGCCTAAAATTCACTTGAAAAGCCTTTGGAAACCGAATTTGGCGTTTCCACTGCTGATATTGAAGAAAAATCGGTGTTTTTGGAAGCGCTTTTTGTCATTTTTTGCTTGTTTTTAGCTTTAAAACGCTATATGGCAGCTTAAAATAGCGATTTTTAGCGTCCTTTTTGAAAAAAACGTGCTAAAAACGCATTTCTAGGCGTTTTGGAGCTTTTTGAAATTGGGGACCCCCCACCTGGGCGAAACCCCCCCTCGACCCCCCACCTGAGGAAACCCCCCCCCCTACCCCCCTCCCCCCAGGTCGGCCGGAGCTGTTACATGTATGTTGATACATACTAAACTTGAAAAATAAATCGCCTGATGATGATGGTTATTGCCTCGTATGTGGCCCTTTATGGGTTCTTTACTGGTCTGTCCGGTGTTCATGTGCGTTGTAATAAACCTTTTTTTTTAAATCAACAGGGAGAAATAAATCAATTTGTCCGTGGATTATTTTGTACACCATTACAAGGTCAGCAAACCACAGTATCGTTTAGCGAGCATCCTCACGTCGGCGCCGGTGCGCAGTGGCGTATCCAGGCTTTTGGAAAGGGAGGGGGTGTAAAATTTTGAAAGTGCCTGGTTGGGCCGCTGCCCAACCAGGGTAAGAAAATTTAGCAAAGTTAGCCTTCAAAAACGCGTTTAAAATGCATTCCAAGCTTAAAATTAACAGAAATTACAAGTTTTAGTAGTTTATAATGGCCTGATTGGACTTTTGCCCGACCAGGGCGAGAAAATTTTGATGCCGTCCCCAGCTTTCCACTACAATTGGGCACGTCCAAAATAGAACAAAATGCAGACTGGTGCTCTTTAACGCCTTTAGATTACGTTGACAGTGCACTCTCGCAACTTTGCGGACCGCCTCTGGCTCTCGCAGGATTTGCGATGATCGCAAGGATTTGCGAGAGCGCCATTTTTTCATGCAACGGTCAATACCTGCGATGGCCAACTTGCGAGACAATTGCCAGAGCAGCGGCCAGTTACGAGACTCGCAACCACTTGCGAGAGTTTCATGCAACCGGCCCTATGTATGCTATAAGCAATCTAAACACAACAACTTGCACCAATTTTATTAAGGAGCCAAATTTTATCAAAAAGGGAGTTTGTATTTTATGCCAAATCCGCTTCCTTTTATTTTTATTATTTTTAATTTTCCGCCCACTTTATTTTACACTAATATTTTGGAAATAGAACGGTTTCTCTATGGTGCGGTGTTCATTCTATTTTTACTCTATTTTATGCGGAAATTGCCACCTAAACATTTTGTATAACTATCGTCGCGTGTAATTGTTCGAGCCGGAATTAATTGATTATGCTGTATGCAGAATGTAGTTCAAAAGTACGTTGTATGGGTTCTCCTAAATGGTATCCAGCCAGTTCCTCCTCATCCCTGAAATTGTTAAGTCTGCTCAGTGTTATGTTCGCCAGATGATATCTGTAGTTCTAACGTAGGAAATGCTAATGGAATGCACACTTAGTTTAATGTTATGACCGCCAGGTTTCTGCTTGAACCGAACTATTGTTTTTTGTGCCCCACAGTGGATTTGATTCCATTGGGGCCTAAAGAGCCAACGGACTCTATCTAAATAAATCGACAGAAAATCCAGCACGATTCAGGACTAAACGAGTCCAAGAGTGAGCTAAGCCTGGACCTGTCGCGAGTGTTAGTTGTGAGGGTTGCCTAAGTGGGTGTAACGTGCCTCGCCTGTTTTGTTGTACTGGAGTCAGGGCTGTACCATAGATGCACTCTGATTCATGCTAATCACTACTCTTATGCTATTTCTGTATAGAGATGGAAACGAAAATTAGTTTACATAATTAGTTTCTAGTTCTGTAGCGTCATTACAAGTCCAAATTCGATATTCTAGCTTATCCCTCTCGCGCAGGGCCGCCAAATGCCTGATGAGGCAATTCGCATTTTCCAACAAAGATGCATCGAAAATCCGAAGTGTTTCTAAATTAGTGTAATAGTCCTAGACACGACTGTAATAGTGTCCAAAATTGAAAGATAAGCTCAGTACGTACGTACGTGCGAGTGGTTTACTAAATCGTTAAAACGGGCCACGGCACAGCAGCTAACCTTTCTATCAGCGGATGTTTGTCGTTTTATCACTTGTTTATATAAGAGAGCTTCTTCTGTAAACTAGTCAGGCAGAGGAAGCAGCAGCTTGCCGCAATCATGAAAAACCTGCTCTTTCTCTTATTTATCGCTGCTGTTTCTGGTAAGTGTTAATTTCACCGGCAAACGGGTCTAATATGACAAGAACTTTCAGCCGAAGATACCTGTCCCGCCTTCCAGCCCTGGAGAGCGTGGACGTCCGAATGTTTGTGGCTGCCCATGGACGACATACGAGACAAAGCCATTGCCGCCTGCGACATCTCAGTGCCCAAAGACATGCTCAAACCCATTCCCAGCTTCGGCGAAATCCCCGACAAATGCGGTCATTGCAGCATGAAGTTTAGATGTCAGAAGCGGTCGCCCGATGGAGACTGTTTGTAAGATATTAATATACAGTAGACTTAATCGCTACCATATCAAACCTCTTATTAAGCCTTATCCTTTACGGGCAGACCGTGCACCAATCACGCATTTGCCGATCAGCTTCGCACGTGACCATCACACATTTTCATCACGCATTTTGTGTTTTCATCACGCATTTTGTGACCGGCCACGTGGCGCGCTATGCTACAGTGTAGAGTATCATCACGCATTTAAAGTGGCGGCCGTAAAAACCTCATAACGCATTTTCCCGGCCAAAAATTCGAATTGGCTCATCGGACATTATTTAGTCCGTTCAACGCTGAGGTGCAGCAATGTCACGAACACGCCGACGTGTGTTTAATGCCGAAGCTACCGTTCGTTGGTCTGGAGTGCAAATACGGCGTGGCCGGTGAGATATTCAAACAGTGCATGAACCGACCCGACCTAGCCGATTACCAACGCATGGGACACGAGAAACACGTGGCTCACATCATTCCTCAGTTCCACTGTAAAAAGTAATAGCTTTTGGTCTCTTTTAGTATCTTTACAGACCGACTTTAATTCTTTCAGAGCCGGTGACAAGTGCAAATGCTGCTGTCACCCCTATATTCCAAACAAAGATGGAACCGCTTGCGAGCAACACGAGAGTAAGTTATGCACAAAATGGCACAAGTATGTACAGTAACTGTGTGTGCAGTTAGAATCCTAAACTGTCTTGACAATTTCGTACCTAAAGTTTGTATTGGTTTCCTTGCAGTGCCGAAATGCGAAGACTGGGGCGAGTGGAACGACTGGTCTGAAAAATGTCTCTGGTTCCCACCCAAACAGATGCGTCTCGACTGGCAGGAACACTCGGGAATGCAGGTTGCTCTTTGAATTTGGTCATCTGCTCGTAAAAACTGACTTTTATACTGTAGGTGCCTATTTCCAAGAAAGCCGAGAAAGCCTACGACAAGTTCAGTAAGATGCCGGGCAATGTCGAGTTTCCGGATCGCTGCGGCTTTTGTAGCTTCAAATTTCGCGTGAGAAAGCGCAGCAAAATGAGCGAGGCAGGAAAAGATGATTGCTTGTAAGTTCTATTTATTGTGATACAAACAAACTAAGTAATTTCAGCCCAGTGCAAGCAATGAAGAAACCGTGTACAAACGACGATATACCGGGAGCGAGTGAAGTCTGCACCCTGCCTAAACTATTCCAGTCGTGCAACTACACCCAACACCTGCGACGCATGTTCCACAGCAACAAGCACAAAAAGAAAATGATGAGTATGGCGCCGATGAAACGTCACGATTTGATGAAAATCCTAACCAACTTCCCGCACGGAAAATGCGTCGAGTGAGTTATTTCCGGCCGAGTCTATGCCGCAGTCAAAACAGCTGGCCTTAAATTAAGTAATAGTTTACAGCCGAAATTACTCGGCACAGCTGATCTAGACACTTGGGGCTGGTTGAAATTCCCGCGCTTTTTAGAAAAGATGGTCAATGTAAATGTTGCTGTCATCCCTACGAACCCACAGCCGACGGAAGTCAGTGTGTTTTGGCTAAATATTGCGATTTTCCGGCCGATTGGATGGAGAAAATCGATTTTAAATTAGAAGATGATTCCCTCTGGTTTCTTTAGAGTAGAATATAGTTTTATTGATTGGTTGAGTAGTGTATTGAACAAATGTCACAACATTGTCAAAGAGATGTACGCGTCGCTTCGCAAACAAGGTAAAACAGTATAAAACATATCGACTATAACAAACAGAAAAAAGGCAGTTCTATACACTGATGGCAGTGTTAGGCTAATCAATTATTCACTAATTAAAGCTAAGTCACTGTTAGTACACGCTTGGCTAAGGTGGACCACCTTCAGTTGTTTTTCTGATTTTCCCAAAAGAAATTCTACCAAATGGTTCACTTTGAAAGGTAGGTGGACACATAGCCAAACCTGATTGCCAGTAAAAATAAAACCAAAGTTCACTCGTATCTAAAAATCTTGACCGACCGGGACTGTTTGACCGCCACGCCCAAATAGCCGTGACTGGCCGTAATCGAGAACACGTGATCGTCCACTATACACACGTCTCTCAAGGGGTCAAAGGTTATATTGTGCACCTGTCTCACTTTGCCACTTGCGATGTCGTGCACAAACAATTGTCCTTTCTGATCGACACAAATGGCTCCTGGCTTTTCTACTGCTGCCACCGACTTTCGGTCGGCAATGTCGGCCCCTCTGACCGAAAATTTATGCAAATAGCCCATGCGACTCTCCACCACCAACACCTCGGTTATGGGCGGGACAACGGCCAGCACTTGACAGTCGCCGAACGTGGCTCCTTGCCGCTTGGTGAGTAGAAACCATTCTCGGTTGCTGTACAGATACATGGCCGAGCCGACTTTGTCGGCAAGAGTCAGGTACAATTCGCCGTGGGGCCCCATGGCCAGTCTTTCCTTGGCCACATTGTCTGTTATGATGGCGTCGGGGGGACCTTCGATGCAGCCCAGTTCCTCCAGTTCTGTGTTGAAGGTGGTGATCACTCTACGCCAGCCCTCTGCCCCCTCCCCGAACTTCTTCACCATAGACACCATTATTATGCCCTTCTCGGTGTCGTAGACCAGACCCTGAGGCCACTTCCACACGTCCGATGTGACCTTCTTGATCAGTTCGGTGTGCGCAGAGAATAGAAGCAGACCTTCGAGGGTGTCGGCCACTAACACGAAGTTGTTGGGCAACATGCAGGCACCGCAGGGCTCGGTCAAACTGCCCTGACCGCAACGGAACGCGTCCACGTTCTGACGCATGAATTTGAGCCTGCAAACCAGCTTGAAACCTAATTACAACTTTTTTATCATACATGTAACTGGGGGACTTAGGCCAGACACTTTCCAACTTTCCGACCCTTCGATTTTCCGTGGTAAGTAATTTTGTGAGCAAATTTTTGCGATTTTTAGAATTTTAGGCAAATTGCTAATATCGCCTGTAAAACAACGCTTTTTAGCCATACGTGAGTCGAAATTAGGCGATTTTTTTACGATTTTTAGCCGGAAAACTGCGATTTTTGAGCGTTTTTGAGTGCCCAACCCACTCCCTAGAACCCCTGGCCAGCGGCAGACCCCCAACCCCATTCGGCGAATTACCTGTTATATGTACTGTATGTTTTTAGGGTCTATTATTTTAGCAATTTTAATCTGGAAAGGAGAATACTGTACCCTTTCATGAGCAATTCTTGAGTGGAAATTTCGTGGTGAAGACGACTGATTATTTGGTCCTTTTCTTCGATTGTCCGTTTTAAGAGATCGTCCTTGTCGATTATTGACTGCTTCAGCTGTTCTACACTGGCTGACAGCTAAAACACTAAGATTTTTATTAATTTTGTCTCCACATTCTCCACCTCATCAATGATAGCTTGCAATTCAGCCACTTTAGCCTCATGTTGAGCCTTCAGTGTCTGGACGTTTGTGCTAAATTCCTGTTTCAGAGCCTCGATTTCATTCTGAAGTTGATCGATTCGATGTTCGGCTTGCTGGCGTTTCTCCGTCTCTTCGCTTAATTTCTGCTTTTCTTCGGCTAACCTGTAGTCAAAGGCGTTATTAAAGCTTGTTGGACAACGGAAAGTAACGTTGCAACGTTCCTAAGTACCTACGGTAGGTGCCAAAAGTGACGTTTCTTAGGGTTTGAAAACGTTCCGTCCGCATAAAACAAAACAGTTACAAAGTTTGTCTTCCAAAATGCCATAGTATATATTAATTCATTCAGCCAGTGTTAAACAGTCTCTGGTTTTATTTTATCAACAACAGTATGAAAATATACAGTACGTACGACGTGTTTCGTTGGGGTATGGGGTCAGCAAAAGACAGTATTTTTTCGGGAATTGAATCGAAAAACATCGGTTGAATTTTTGAACATCGTAGTTTATGGACGGCTCCTATAACGGAATCAGTACCTTAGTGGTTACTATTTTATTAGTACTGTTTTATAGTAGTACACAGAGTACCTGCACTACTGGTTATTGTTGTACCAACTGTTTATGTGTGGACCTAATAGTCCAGTCAGTCATTCAGTTTGCTTCTGAGCCAACTTTATACAACTAATAAGCTGGTGTTTACTTTTCCAAAAACTCACTCTCTTTCCAGTTTTTCTTTGTCGGAACGTAGCAGTTCTACTCCTTCTAGTAGCTTCTGCATAAAAGAGACGGTGTCCTCAGTCTGCTGACGGAGGCGCTGGGCCTCGAGGGCCACTCCTTGCTGGTCGAGTTCCATTTGAGAGGCAGTGAATGAGGGAGGAGAGGAGAGAGAGTTAGCGGCGCAGCCAGCCGCAGGCCCGGACAATGGGCCGACTTGACAGATCTGCTTCAGCAGCTTCTGCTTCAGGCCGCGTTTTACGAGCTAAAAACGCGCCTGCCAGCTTGGGGCTCTTGTCTTGGCCGGCCCTAATCATTTAGCACTTGCTAACTCTAAACCTCCAATTACTACTACTAACTGCTTCAGCTGGAATGCTACCGTTAGACAAGATAAAATCCGTATAAGACCACTTTTGCTGTTACGTTCGA
>JASANB010005600.1:0-21580 GCA_030248155.1 Sabatieria punctata
AGCGGCAGAAGACAGCAGAGAAGGCATTTGCAAACAAAGAAAGCCTAGCTCAAAAATTCTTTCTTCTTCTACAGTGTGCTCCAAAGAAGTAAATAGACCTACCAAATAGAACTTTGCAATCAGAAACAATGCAAACTGGTAGGGCTGGCCACGTAGCAAAGCAAGGTCATGGCACGTCCAGGTCCAGCAACAGACAGAATATGATTCATCAATCATCCAAGGATTACCAAACTACTGGATGCTGCACTATAGAAAAAACATTACGGCCGCGTACACTAGAGGCCCATAGCAAAACTGACGATTTTCCTTCGGATTGCTATGATTTCAAGTTTTCGAGCTGCCATACTTCTTCGATATGCTTTCTGCATCGCTTCTATCCAATTTCAATTCGTCATCCCGAAGCACTCTCCCGAATCGGCCGATTCAGTTAAAATCATGCATGAAACAGCTCCGGGCAGTTAGTGATTTCTGAGTCAGTTTGTTAGTACTGGGAGCCACTACTAGTACTTGTATTTTTGGGTCGGGGTCCTTTAATCTGTCTCGGGGATGAGAGAGGTCGGCTTTTCCAGCTAGGGGGTAACCCCCAAACCCCCCTAGTACATGTATGGTTAAAATGACGATTTTCCTACAGATTTCAACTCTTGTAGCTGAGGAATTCCTTCGATACATCCTGAGCATACACTCACATATGTTCTGGCCAACTCCGATTCGCTAAGCCGATTCGGTTGTGGAAATCAGCGAAGGTCACGATTTTCCTTCAGATTGTCGTCTGCTCATACTTCTTCGATACACTCCGCCCTGCGTTTTAGGGCGCCTTTTTGCGCCTTGTATTTTTCAGGGTGCTTTATTTGCCTCCCCTGAAATTTATACCCCTTAAAATTTGTCCCCTGAAATATTTTTCTTTAGAAATTTTGCGTCCTGAAATTCTTCGGGTACTTTCTTTAATTCCTTTCTCTTATTTTTGGGGGTACGATATTACAATATTTTGGGGATACAAATTTTAGGGGGTACAAATTTTAATTAAATATCGCAAAAATACAGGGAGCATAGCAAAAACAAAAAAAACAAAGCAAAAACTGTAGACAGAAAAAATTTTCGGGGGTGAAAATTTTAGGGGTTCAAATTTTAGGGGATAAATGAATCATCTCGAAAAATACAGTGCGTGGTAAAGCACCGTTAAAAAGGCAGGACTTAGTCTCTATTACAGATAACCTGTAGGAAAATCGTCAGTTTCACTGATTTACACAACCGCATCGGCCGATTCTCTGGATGCTACTTCGCTTAGCGAATCGGAGTTGGCCAAAACATACGTGAATGTATGCTAGGTACGTACCTAAGCAGTGCCACAACTGCAAGAGTTGGAATCGTTGCAATATGTAGGAAAATCGTCAGTTTCATTGATTTCCACAACCGAATCGGCCGATCCTTGCGACAGTACTTCCGAATGGCGATTCGGAGATGGTCAGAGGAGATATGATGAGTGTGTATCGAAGAAGTACAGCAGCTAGTAAAATAAAAATACGTAGTTGCTATTTGAAGGAAAATGCGCCAGTCGAACCTTCTTTTTTCCACAGCCGAATCGGCTGTTTCCCGGGATAGTACTTCGGGGTAACGAATTGAAATAATACAATAAAATGGATAAAGAGATGCAGAACACATATGAAAGAAGCATGGCAGCTAGAAAACTTGAAATCGTGGCAATCTGAAATAAAAAAGTCAGTTTAACCATTAGTTGGGCCGCTCGTGTACGCGGCTGCGCTGTACCTATCCAGTAGTTTCGTAATCCTTGGCCGTGCCGCCGGCCGGGCGTCTGATTAATGTTACAAAATTCGACAAGGATATCCACCACGGCTGGAAATGTATGTTTGTACATCTGAAGGTATTCTGAGCAACGATAAATATAAGTCTGCTGCCCTGTTCTGTTTAATTACGCTTGTTAGACTTACTTGACTTATTTCCCTTGCCACTTTGGCGTGGCATGAAGGAACTCCTTTTTTGCAGCGCCTTTCGCCATTGGTCCCGACCGGTTGGGTTTTCTCTAATCAGCCCTCATTACATCTTTCCACCGCATTCTCGGCCTGCCCATTGGTCTCTTCCAACCGTGGCGTCTTGGTTAAAATTAGGGTTCCGACGATATATCGATATTGATATCGAAAAGTCGATATATCGACCTTTTTTCCAATATCGATATCGATATCGCGATATTTCGCATCGATATTTTTTGTTCGGAAAAGTAGGAAAAAAACAAAAGTGATACCGAGTTTACTTCTCTGGACCAGTAAAAACAGTTTTTCCTGGACAACTCGGAAGTCGATGGTATAGTCAAAACCTAACAGTGGCATGGCATGATAGCTCTCGGAAACATCAATTTTTCGGCATTCTCAGCTTTCTGACAGCAACGCCTAGGTTCTTAAATGTCTGCAGCAGCACCGAAGGGGTGGTCACTCCGCACACTTGAAGCAGGAGGGCAATAGCATACATGGGCTAGCATTTCGGCTGAGGGGTCATAAATTTTTAAATCCTGAGGCGGTATCGTCGGCTGATGGGTGGTTAAAAGAATGGTAAGCAAAAAAGTCCGATTTTTTTTACTAAAATCAAGGTTTTTGTATTATTTGTGACTAAAATAAGTTAAAATACGTTATTTTGTCTGAGCTCATTTATGCCTAATGAGGGTGGGGCATCGGCCTGACGGGGTCAACCTTTTTATCGAAGGGCTTCAGAATGGCCGCTACCTTTTCTGCGATTCTCAACTTAATTGATACCAGATCGCTGATTGCCGCATAGAAATGCTTTACAAAAATAATAACCGGAAGCCTGTTCATTGTTTTTTCCTGTGAAAAAATCGCCTTTTCTATAGATATTTCTGAAAACAAACAGATGGATTTCGATGTTTAACAGAAAACGCTGAACATTTGGTAAAAAATAGAATGAGATATTTTTTTAAAAACTAAGACAAGAAAAAACACGAACGAATGTGCAAAAGTGAATCATGTGTCACCTTTCTTTGAAAATTTATACGGGTAACAAAGCGGGAAAATTGGAAAAACGGTCTTTCTAACACTTTACATAAAAAATAACTAGAAAGTTCGGCCCTAGCTAGAAGGCCACTTTTCTACTCGTTTAACTTATCACGACAACACTATCAAATGATTTGTAACGTATATGTACGTAAGATTTGCTGCGTTTTCTTGCGGCTGATACGGTGCTTTTTGCTGTCGCAACAATCCTAAATCAGGGTGCTGAGCTGATGATACTTCGTGTGCTTCTGAAAACAAAAGCATCTAATATCTGTTTCGACGATTTTGCTACAATAGAGCTAGAACTATATAACCAATCGTTTTACTTGCTAAAGCTTCTTACTGTTTCAAAAACTAGTATGTAAACACGATTTCGTACAAAACAACTGACAGTACGTGTATGAATGAGCGACAATATAAATCAGGTTTGCTGCTTCTGCTTGTTGTGGAAATCTTGAACCGCTGGACCGAATGTTTCGCAGAACAGATCACTCATCCAGTGCAGTCTCTGTACAGTTTCTCTCACTGGATCCAGTAAACTCTCCATCCGACGCTCACTCTGAGTCTGTCGCTCGAACACAGCTGCACACAATTCTTGAGTGCTCGCTTGCTGCAGTTTAGCCATTGCGTCGTTGTAGTTGTTAAGCAGATGATTCACCACTCTAGCGCCATCTTCCAGTTTCTGCACCGCAGCACTCAATGTAGTCTGCAGCTCTTCCAGCTGATCGGTCACTTGCTTTTCTACCGCACAATGGGCGCTCTGGAATATAAGACCTGAAATGCGCACAAGACGGAAAAGGGTTACCGTTTCCTGAGCCCGCTGCAAAACTGACTTCAAGCGAGCCTTTGTTTGGGTGTCAAAATCTTTCAGTAGTTGAAGCGAATGATTTCTGTGCTTGTCCACTGCGCACACATTACAGATTGCAAGTTTGCACCCATCGCACCATCGTGGTCTCCGCTCTTCCTTCTCCTCACACTCATCACACATAAAACTCATACTTTCAATGCAACAAAACACACACTATTAAAACTACGTACGTGCCACACCTACTATACTATAGGCTATGATATGCAAATTTCCCGTGAATTTAAGGGAATTTAGAAGGTAACTGGAAACCCATTGCTATAGCATAGCAATAGCTTGTTGGATGGTAGGCCTCATATATGGGCCTGTGGTGGGTCTGGGCGTTTTAACGGCACGGTTGGTGTAGTTTAGGCCGCAAAAGCCACTGTACGCATGCTCGTGCGCTCATCCATTCCGCTTGCAAGTTTCTTGTCGAAAAGAGTTGATCGTCGACGCAAAGCTGGTGAAAGCGAGTAGGTAAATGGGAACCGACTGGAATTTGCCGTTGCACTGAAAGCCGCTCCACAAAGCAATGCCTGCGCTGGAGGAAAAGAAGAACGACGACGTCAGGACCTGTCTGAAAAACCAATATGCCTGGGAGCCCTCTTCACATCCTGGGCCCCGGCGGGAACTGAAAGACTATGACGTCAGCACGCCAGGCGCTCTTAGTGACTGGCACCCAAGAGCATGCTAGGACGTGGCGGGGCAGAAAGAAGGGAAACATCCGAGATGACGACTTATGATTAGAGATTGCGAAATGGACATGAGGGGTCTGATCGTAAGCCTGGCTATATCGGATCGGTGGGTCTTGGCGCTTACCACTTCCCACTGCTGACCAAAGCGAGTTCTACGTAAGTTCTGCTAGCGTCTGGCTTTCCGATTAAAAAAGGGCTTCCTAAAGCTATACGTCTACGTTTAATCTCGAGTTGTTAGTCAACGACCGAATTTGAAGATTTTATAAGGTCCAAAATAGTACAAATATGTACCAACAACTGAAAACTAACCCAATAAACCAGTTCTCAAGCTAGTTGCAACAGAACACAGCTTAAAACACGTTAAGCCGTGTATTTCACAGAGGCATCACAGAAAATTATCACTTTACAAGGACCAACGCCCACGTCCGATCTAGCGCCGCCTTGCCGTCAACAACGTCGGCATGATGAATGGTCAATTCGAATCCGCCGAAAAGGGCAAACCTGCAAAACAAGTACAGCACATTACGTTCGCTCGCATGCCCCAAATCACACAGTCTTCAACGAACTAGCGCATGAGCGCGCAACCATTCAGATCACGAGAAAGACAAAAAGTTACTCTCATAACAACACATTCAACCGCAAAAAATTCACACTCAATCTCCTGGAGAAGTGAGAGAGCCTTCTCCCCCAAATCACACACTCTTCAAACGAACTAGTGCGTGAGCGTAGATCTGGAGAAAGAGAAACATTTACCCTCATAACAGCACATTCATCCGCAAAAAATTCACACTCAATCTCCCAAATAAACTAGCGCGCCAGCGCGCAACCACTCAGATTGAGAGAAAGGGAAAAACTTGCTCTCATAACACATTCAACCGCAAAAATCAAACTAGCGCGCAACCATTCAGATTGAGAGAAAGGGAAAAACTTGCTCTCATAACAACACATTCATCCGCAAAAAATTCACACTCAATCTCCTAGAGAAGTGAGAGAGCCTTCACAGCCTTTTGTAGTTTTGGGGGCCCGTAAAGAGCCCAGGTAGAGGATACAAACACTATTACAATCCAGGAGCAGTCAATAAACCAAACTATTGCAGATGCAATCCAGAACACATTACCTATTGACTCAAATAATCACAAGAGATCAGAAAGCAGAGCTTGTGTACAATCTGTTAAAGTAGATGGGGACAACAAACCAGAGAATTACGGCAGATAACAATCATCTGTTTACAATAAAAACTGTATTGCACAGCACTAAGACCAGAAATTCGCAGTCCTGTAGACAAAACAAAAGCACAAGCGTTCTGTTGTGATGCGAATTTCCACAATACATGGATGGAAGGAACACAAGAAAAACTTTTTGACTGAACAAACTCGCCAAAATAAATTCACGTCATCTCATTGCTTTCACGGGCCGATTCTAACCTCTAACACCGTTCACCAATGGCAGAAAGGTGTAAAGCACGAATACAGTGGGAACTACTACGGGTGAACGAAACTACAACACAATACAGCACGATAACGAAAATTAAGAACGAAGCGATAAAAATATACACGCGCCAAAAACAGGATAACATCTCCACACTTATTTGTCGGTCGTCCTTCTGTCAAGAATATTCCAGTTCACAGGTAAAGCAATCAAGAACCAAAAATCGACGCCTCTCTGGCTGACCAAATCAAAATAAGATAACCACCGAATTCAAGTCTAGGCCACTAGTAATGACTCCGCGAAAGCCTAACTCTCAAAAAGGCGGTGCAACGCAGATTAAACACCAGAAAGGACAACTGAAATGCACCGAGGGCGCCTCACACGCGCTCATCATATCTTACACCACTTGTACAATGTGTCTGCGAGTGAGGGCTGTACATATCACGCCAAAGACAGGAATGCTCTGCCCGGACAGGTCGCCGCACCAATCCCACCACGGAGACGGTGCAGTGCGACAGTTCAGCAAGAGGCCGCCGCTACCACCATCGTGTTCACCCAGTGCACCGGCGGTGGAGGCAACTCTTTGGCCGAAGGTGACTCACTGAACTTGGCACCGGCGTAGCTCGGAGGAGAGGCGCGATGCTCCGGCTGCTGCTGGATTCGCTTGGTGGGTGTACGTCGCTGGATGGCGATCGGAGAGGAGACGGTGCGCGACGCTACCGGGGAGGCCACTGGACCCGCATTAGTCGTACCTGCCGCTGATTGCGAGATTATCGGAGAGACACTGCCCGTCGAACGCTTTCGCTGCTGTTTGCCCCGGCCTTTGCCAGGCCCGCTTCGCTTGGGCGTGCCGGATACTGACGAACTCGTCTGAATCATCATTTTTCTTTCTTTTCCACTTTTATTAACCGTTCTCTCCTAAAGCACGAACATCAAATAAACCTCGCAGTCATAATCCTTCACTGCTGAGGGTATACACGGACGCTCAAAATAGGATTTAGGAGGGGCTCGCGATCTCCAGCGGGCACTTTTTGAGTGGAGTGGAATCTTCACTGCATTTTCTTTCGAAGGGGAAGTCAAGTCGGCACAACTGACCTTTAGGGGTCCCTAACAAAAATTTCAATTTTATCTATCGTATTCAGTTGACTCCTAAGCGTAAGTCTAAACCTAAGCCCTAATCCTAAGCAAGAAAGTGATTAATTAATATATAGTGGAGGGACCCCTAAACTCAGTTAAGCCAGTCAAGTCAAGCGATACCTACGCTACAGGTGCGCAACCAAGGAAGTCACAAAAATCATTGGTAAACTCACTCACTGTCAGAGTTTTAAGTTTATTTATTCTCTTTATCCTTTCCTGCTATTTCCAGATCTGCAGACCAGATCTTTTCACTGATGGTACCACCTCACGCTCTCACCGAGCAAGCGCTCGCAAGGAAAACACGTTGAATTAATGACGTTGCCTTGTTTACGCCAGCGCGTGACTGGATGTGCGTCATCAGACTCTTTACGGCCGACCGGTTATCTCGGCACGATTTTCGGTGAATATCAAATTAAGCGCCAATTTCAAACGGCGGACAGAAGCAGAAAATCTTGACCAACGCTGACGCTAACCGTCATATCCAGAATTATAATAGGAAAGAAACGGTGGCAAAGAAATTTATTCACTGAAAACGAACAGGACAACATAGAGCACTACTTTGGCCAGCTGGTCTACGCACATACGGTAGGCTGTGGCTGCACTGACAAGCGAGCCGCTCGAGCAGGCTTTACTTAGAAATGGAAACAACGAAACGGAAGAACAGACGGCATTCAATCAGCGTTCAAGTGTGTAAGCTATGTCATGTTTCTCATATCATCAGCATATAAGAACGGGGATCAGCGATAAACCACACAACGAACAGAAAGCAGTTTTGGTGTACTTGTGCGCCAGAAAGGAAAGTACGCAGCCTCTGCAAGCCCACAACGCTACGACATGTACAAGAGACATCATTGAACCACTACACAGCAACGAGCTATCTATCCATCGGTCTCCGGCCAGAACGCACAGATAGACAGACTGAGACAGACCGACGGACAAGCAGAGGCTGGAGACGTAAGCACTCAGCCGTCCGAGCCATCAGAGACGTCCAAGCCGTTTTGCATGACAATCATAGCATCGACGTGGGTCACCGACGACGTTCTGCGTTTGCCCTTCAGTCGGGCGCTGTTTCGGCTTCTGCCACGAGACGTTCGCGTCCGTTTCTGACCTCTCCATTGTTGCTGTTTGGTGCTGGCGCGCACCTCGTCTATCTCTCCTTCCTCCAGAGACACGGCCGGTGCCGGTGCCGGCGGCTCTGGACTCTGCGGCATGTAGTCGCCGGTCTCCGGGTCCAGTCTCGGCTGCTTGCGAGCGGGCGGAGCGCCGAGCTGCTGGTCGCCGGTCACCGCTGTCACTGCAGCCACGGCGCTCTCCATCGGCAGCGTCCAGCTGGCCGAGTCATCGCTCATTGGCTGACTCGGACTGACTGACCCGTTTTGGTGCGTGGCCAAAGGCCTGGCCTTCTCAATCGGCGGTGGCGGCGGCGGCTGAGGTCGGGGTTGAAGCTCTGCGGCAGTGGGGGCAGCAGTGGGTGTGTGTGTTGCCGCCGACGGTCGAGTTCTCTGCTGTTCGAGCAGACGCAGCAGTCGCGCGTTCTCCTCGCGCGCCTCGTCCAGCTGCTGCTGCAGGAAGATAATGGTGGCCTGGAGACCGTCCATGTCTTGGTCAAGTTCGCCCAGCAGCTCTTCCACCTCTAAAATCAACCGTTACAACTAGAGACCATCGGCCAGCGCACCGACGGCCACGGCAACCCTCTGTCTGACCAACCACAGAGAGACACACAGTTAGATGAAGAGTTAGCAGTAGCTGTTCGGTGGCGGACCAACCAGCGAGGAGGGGAGGCTTGGGTGGGCAGCAGAGTTCCAGCAACGGCAATCGACTCGACCACAGTACCTGATTGTCCGCCGCGCAGGTCGTCACACTCCTGCCGACTCAGACTCAGCTCGCCCTCCAGACGGGCCAATCGACCGGCCTCTATCATCCGTCCCAACTCCTCGTTCTCCGTGATCAAACTGCGACACCGAGCCATCAGCCGTTTGCCCGTTTGGCTAAACACTACCCGTATGCACTCTGCTTACGCCGGTGTCAGTTGGACGTGCAGCTAGATCGCGCACCCGGTGCCGGTTTCCGTTTTGAAAAATAGGGCCTCCGGTGCGCGCACTATACTGATGCGTATCTAGGGGTTCTTTAAGTTTTGGAAAAAAGAGTCTCCTTTTCTTAGCCTACCTATGCTGATGCGTATATAGGGGTTCTTTTAGTTTTGCAAAACAGGCACTCCGGATCATTTTCCTAAACAAAAAGCGGGCACCGGCTGCGGGATTTAGCTCCACGTTAGTTGGAGTAGCAGTTTCTAACTTTTCAATTATGTAGACCAATTGCATTACGTGCATTAAGGTAAAGACTATTAAATAAGAAAATGAAAGAATAAAATGATTGATATACAAGTAACAGTGGCTGATGGTGGCACACTGGCAAAAGCAAAAAAATCAGAAAAACTCCTGACGCCACTATTCTACCTCCTCCGATTTTACTGTGAAGTGCTATTGACATTTGCTTAGAGACCACTTCCAGCTGGATTTCAGACAAGACTAGCGTTTTCTTTCAGCAATATTTAGTTAAAACAATTTCTAACGAAATTATGAAAAGAAATGTTTCTCTGCTGAACAAATTGCGTTCACACGAATGATAGAAATTGCAACGAACGGTGAATTATTATTATGTTCTCGACTCCGTTGCGTCGCTGCAACTAAACTACCTCTGAAACTAACTAAAGCATAAAACGTCGCATGCTCAAGTACCCTCCAATCAGGCATACATGGGCCAGAAAAATCTGGAGGGGTAGCGGTAGGCCGATTTCCCAAAAAACGCTGCAAATTTCCGATTTTCCTAAAATCTTAGGCGGTGGGGTTTGGGGACAAGGCGGCCGCCGAGAGAGAGGGAGGGTGATTCTCCCAGCCACCCGGCCCGTGTATGCAATCAATATGCAATCAGGCTATTCATATTCAGACTTCAGAAAAGTATTTTGACGTTCGTCTCACAAAACACAAGAAAGAACGGAGGAACAAGAACCAGAAACCAGACAGCCATTCTCGTGCGGAACAGAACCGATAGCTAAAGACTCCATCCGAAAGCAAAAGCGAGGCACCTGTCCGGTGTGAATTTCCAGGCATTCAGTTCCTGCTGACTCTGTTCGTATTTATCCTTGGTCTGTCGCAGCTCGTCGCGCATCTTCTGGAACATCGAGTTAACCACCGGGTCAAGAAGGGCATTGCGCAGTCCGCCGCCGACACTCGTGCGTAACTCTTCCAGCTGATTCTGAAATATCTCCGTCTCACTAAAGTTCGTTAAGAAGCACAAATTAATAAGCGAAATGGCGTCAACCCGCGCTAATAATAAAATGGAGTGTCAGCGCTAAAACGTACCAAAATATCTTGGACCTCCTGTTCGCGGGTGGCCAAGCGCATGACGAGAATGTTTTCGCGACGTTGCGCCTCTGCTTGATGCTTGCGAAGTTTGTCGTCGCCGTTCAGATTGTCTTGAATCTTTGAGCCTGACGATACACTAGACGCATACTTGCTCTCCAGCTCGGAGACGTACGACCGCAGTGAGGTGAATCTGACAACATTAAACAAAACAATCACACATGCAACAAAGTACAGGCAGCCCTCCAGAAGAGGACGCAAAGAGGAGAGCTTAAAGTTTCCACTTATGGAGGCGTTCTACTTAGGGAGGGTTGCCCAAACTGTTTCTCCTGATTCTATTCATTAGTCAGCTCATACACGTAACAGGTCGGCCGCCGAAGGTTGGCGGCGGTAGTGAGAAATCGAGCCCAAATTCCGGGAACACAGAGTGCCCAATCGCTGAAAGCTTGGTACATATTGCTAATTTGGCCTAAAATTGGTTATAAACGCTAATTAGGGCTTAACCCACAGCTTCAAACCGTTGTTTAATAGACAATTTTTTGGAACTCGCTTCCGCGAAATTGAAAAAATTGGCAAAGAAATTGCGTCCCATAGAACTAGGCTCGAGGGGAGGTCCCGATGCTCAGATCGAACCCCCTACTTCATCTATAAATCAGCTTAAACTTCAATGTAGACTGAAAAAACCGAAACGGTATGAGCTGCCGTAGAGGGCGCGGACCGATTTTACACAAGAAGGTTCCGAAATCTCTATGAAAGTGTTGATTTCTCCCAGAAAACAGACGGCAAAAATTTTCGGCAAGGGCTGTGGACATCAGAGTAGGGGCATCGGTCCCAATGGGGGTGAGCTCCCAGGCCATGTATGCACGCTTCTCCATGCAGCGCATACATGTACTTGGGGGTTTTTTGGGGGGTTAACCACTAGCTGAGAAGGCCAAACTCCCCTCACCCCAAAATAATACAAGTACTAGGAGTGGCTCCAGCACTAACAAACTGGCTCAGAAATCACTAAATTTAGGTTAAATTCGCTTGAAAAGCGTTTGTAAACCGAATTTGGCGTTTCCACTGCCTGATATTTAAGAGAAATCGGGGTTTTTGGAAGACCTTTTTGTCATTTTTTGCTTGTTTTAGCTCTAAAGGCTCTCTCTCCATTTGGCAGCTTAAAATAGCGCTTTTTAGCGTCCTTACCCAAAAACGTGCTAAAAACGCATTTCCAGGTGTTTTGGAGCTTTTTAAAATTTTGGACCCCTTCTGGGCGAAACCCCCCTCGATCCCCCAACTGAGGGAAACCCCCAGCTCTCATGTCGGCTCGGAGCTGTTATATGTATGATGCAGGGATCAACAGCGAACTAACTGACTGCCCTGAGAGCGGGCATAAAAGCAGGTACGCGCCCGGTGAGGCCATTGTAATGGGTAATGACTAGGCACGACTAACTCCCCATTGACATTGAAGATGGCCGGCCTCAGATGACCACAAGTAAGTGAGTCATCGTGTTTAGACGTTCGGCAGGCACAAGCGCGACATGCTGGCCTACAAACCATCGACCCCTCTTTGCGACAAACACTCGTCGCGCAAAAGGGATGAACGTGTGCAGTCGAATCGCAATGCAACGCCCCGACATCAGAGGCATCAACACTAATTCGACACCAAGAAGAACAAAAACCGGGACGGTTTTACAAGAAGCTGGTTTAGTAGACGAAAAAATAGAAAAAAGACTACCTTTCAATGAGTTCATCTTTTGAAAGCAGACGCAGGTCATCTTTCGACGAATCCTTGCTTAACGAAGACGATGAATGCTAAAACACAAATGGTACTTTTAAACGAATTCAGTTCATAAGAAGCCACAGAATAATAAAGAAATTTTGCAAAGGAACCGGTGTAGTAGCTTCTAGATAAATCTACATGAAATGCCAACATTGCCGAACCTCAGAACAGGTAGCAAATTTTCGTGTTCATTTGGCGACGACGCGGCTAATGAAAACGTAATGCAATTCACATTAATAATCTCGATTTTTTTTCAGCAGACAGGAGCAGTAGGCTAGGGACAGATTTCTGCTTTTGGATGTAAACATTTAGTAAATATCGAAATAACAACGCTTGTAAAAACGTCTAAGGCTGGACCTATGGCTAAATTTAAACTTTGCCATGCGTTCTAGATCAATAACACTGATTGAGCGTGACTTTAGCCTAGTTGGAGAATCAATCGAAAAACTTGATTAATTATCCAAACATACTGAGACAGTACCTAGCAAGGCTGTAGGGTTATTTGACTTTAGAGGATATTCTGGACAACGCACGCAAAACCATTAGACGAATAAAAAAGCAAGCAAGTAACTTTTTAGAGGCAAATTGAAAAGTAGAGTCGGCCGTACCGAGTTGTGTAGTTTGGGGGAGGCAGCGAAGTCATTGGAGATGATGGGAGACAGATGCTTGTGCGCGAGAGTGTCCATCAATGAACGCGAGGCTTGAGGACGGCAGCTGAGGGTGCAAGAATCACGAGTCCTCTCTCTAATCTCCTCGACCCTGCTCACCGCCACAACACTCACACACATAAATCCAACCCAAACAGCAACACCACTCTGCCACTGCTGCTACTGTGTCTTCAAAACCAATTCAATACCACCTCACACGACACTCGTCCGCACTGCACACAGCCAGTTCGATCCCAATCCTTCGATCATCCGTCGGTCGCAAAAATCACTATAAATTACACATCTCATACCAGCTTATAGACAAGCTCCTACATGAGAAGGGGCGCTTGGGGGGTTTTTCAGCTCCCAAATTTTCGGATTTTATTTGACCAATCAATTTTCCGGCCCATGGATGGACATGATTGAATTAGAACGACTTTCACAGCTATTGCTTTGTAAACAAAAACTAACATTTTTGGACAAAGATTAGCTGACATTTGATACTACATTCAGCTAATTTGCTTCAGCAGACCTAAACAAATGTTTACAAGCTCGAGAAACCAGAGAGCCTCTGAGTGACATCGCTTTAGAAATCACAGTGCTGTCATCATCATACATGTAAGACAGGGGTTTAACATGCGTCTGTGTCTGTCTGCCACCCCACAAACGAGGGCCAGACCACGGATCGGAACCCTCCAAACGATTTTACTACCCCCCTCTCTGATGGGAAGTATTTTTGGCCCAAATTTCTAAGCTTTTCTTTATCAATTTCAGACACTAAAATTGCTCAAGTCGCCTAATTATGTCGAGAAAAATAGTTTTTATCACCCTTGATGGGCGAAACGAAATCCACAGGAGGGGAGTCAATCTACCCTACACCCCTTTCATAAAATCTATATTACATTGTAATAAAATATGTTTCTCTACTCAAGAAGCGTATCAAACTAATGTTCTTCTGCCCTTTATCGTGAAGATTGAGCGACTTTTTAGTACTCGACCTCGGAATATTAACTCCGACGGATCACCGTCTCTCGCCATCCACGGGCCGGAAACCGATAAGGTATAAAAACCCGTCACCTTGTCCTTGCCAGTAAACAAAGGCATTTATTTTACGGGCTAATTTGACACTCTAATTCTTTTAAATTTTTTGTTTTTGTTATGACTCTGCTTTGGATACATTTGAGTGAGCAACTTGGAAGCACTTTTATTTCAGGCCGGTTTGACCTAAAGAAAACTGCGATATATATAATCATAACGATAAACCAAATTTTCAAAAGGTCAGGCTGTATTTTTTGAAAATGGAGTGCCAAATTACCCAAGCTTAACCTATCCTCAAAACAGTTCATTCATACATAGCCACTTGGAGCTGTCAACTCCCGTCCATACTAGAGATGCAACCGCAAAGAAAAATACCTGATACCGGATAGTAATGATGATCAGGTTTCAAGAATTTTAAGTTTAAACATAGTAATTTTCAGGCCAGATTTAAACCTTTTTTGGACGTTTTCAGGGTACGATATGAAGAGTGATATCGCGTTGAATCAGTTATATCTTACAGATATAATAGACTGCAGTTAAGTGCAAAAAAACCACGCTATAAAACTAAAAGCACGTTCGAAAACTAAAAAAATTTGCATGAAAATGCGACTTTTGGCTATCCGGTATACAAAATATACCGGGTATCTACCGGATGATTGATAGTGTTTTGGAGCTAAAAAATACCGGATAATACCGGTTTATAGTTGCACTTCTCGTCCATACAACATCCAATAAATTTTTTGGGGGGGCCCCTTGGTTTTATATATTTTTATTAAAAAAAAAAAAAAAAAAAATATATTTTTTTTTTTTTGTTTTTTTTTTTTTTTTTTAAAATATTTAAATTTTGGGAGTTTGTAAAATATTTTCTGGTTTTGGGGGGATGGGGGGGCCCACCCGGTGTTTGTTGTATTTTTTTTTTCTCTAAATCTCTGCAAAGTATTCCCCATCACAATAGGGAATATATTAATAACGTGGGTTTGTTGGTGTCAGTATCCAAGATGTAAAGAATAGGATATCAACTTTAGCTCCAAACCCCAACTAGCCAACAAACCCACCCCGCGCAAAGGCAATCGCCACGGCACTGCTGAATGCGTCTGAGTCGTGTGCATCTTGTCTTGCGCTTATGGCTTACTAACGCCAGTTGTTTTCTGTTCTACGGATCGATTCTAGGTCAAAATGCCCCCGCCATGGATCCACTGAATAAGGGTCCCGACCACCCAGATAGCCAAATCTGAGCCTAAGCCAAACGCTCATGCCGCGGTTGCATTTCGTTTATACATGTGTTGTATGATAGAATAAATGAACAAAATTTTAGATGTTGCACAGGTACCTTACCTATTGCACCATATTAGTACTGAGTCACAAATCTTTTCCATATTTTTATTATTTTGGATTGAAAGAAAAAGCATTTAGTAGGTAAATAGTATACCGCAAAATTATCTTAAAGAAATCAAAAGAATATATGTCAATCTACAGTATAGCCCAAAAAATGTCCACCCCCGTTTTCGAACTTTACTCAAACAATTTGTTCTCAGTCATTCGTTTATCCATTTGGCTCAAATTTTCAGGATTAATTACGAATATAACTGGGTGGATACTGTGCAAGCTTGGTGAGCAAATTCCAACCCGTTCTGATTTTATGATGCAAAAACTAAGAATCCAGATGGTCCACAGAAACTTCAAATTTTTCGCTAATTCAAAGAATATGGGTCTGAAATTTGCAGGAATGATTGTTGTTGCCATTGGGCATAACATACTGAGTGGGTAGCCCTATTGAATGAAAGGTGAAAAAGTTAGGCATGTGCAATAGCGTAGCTGGGAATCCAACCCAGCACCTTTGGATTGCCAATCCAGTGCTCTAACCACTAAGCTACACGCCGATGCCAGACTAACACCTTAAACTCAGTATTTGAGAAAGCTAGCCAGTAATGATGAGCGGGTAGAAGCCACAAGCATAAAACTCAAGCTGAACTAGTGTAGCCAAATTGAATGAAAGGTGAAAAACTTAGGCATGTGCAATGGCGTAGCTGGGAATCGAACACAGCATCTTTGTATTACCGGTCCAGTGCTGCAGCTCAAAGGGCTCTAAAATTGGAGAATTTCAAAAACGTGACAAAATGTCACTTTTCTTCATAAAACTGGTGAAATGATGATTCTGAAAATTTTCGATTTTTCAAAAACACTGTGGGGAACGTTTCTATCATGTGCAATAGAGTTCAAATATCACGTCCAAATTCCCAAATTTTGCTCCCATTCGAGCTACACGGCTGCCAACTCAGTATGTTATGCCAATGGCAACACCAATCATTCCTGCAAGTTTCATAACCATAGTCTTTGAAATGCCGAAAGAATTGAAGTTTGCATGGACCACCATAAATCTTAGTTTTTTGGTAATAAAACCGGAACGATTTTGAATTTTCGCACCAAACTAGCGCAGTGCCTACCCAGTTGTATTGTTAATTAATCCTAGAAAGTTGAGCCAAATCGACAAACAAATGACTGAGAACAAATCTGTTGAGTAAAGTTCGAAAATAGGGGTGGACATTTTTTGGCCCATACCATATTTAGTGAGGAACAACATAAATATTTTTATCAATATAAAAGATTGGTTGAAAAGGCACAGTTCCTAATTACAGCTTAAGCACTGACTCTGTATATGGTAAACAGTCTGTAGACCTCCACACCAAATCGCGTTGAGTGTTTTGCAGGACTCCCTCTCATTAAAGCGACGTTGCTTTATGTTTTTGCCTAAATAAATTTGGTTGCTTCTGGGCACTAGGCAAGCAGGCAAGTCCATTCATGCTTCTTTAATATGGCCATTGGGACATTGCTTAACTGACTATATTATGCAATCAGTCATACTAATAAAGCAGCAATAATTTTGCCTAAAAGTGATAAATTATAAACAAAGCAATAATCATGCTTCTTTTTTTAGGTTATGATGTCCTAAGCTCTGAGCTTAGCCCCATTCTTTCTTGTAGAATGATGTCGTTTATGGAATATCATTCAGTTTATATTATAAGTATACAAATGTTTCAAGGAATTTCAGGCTATGGCGTTCCACTGAAAATTAAGTAGTGCTCTTTAATATCACCTTTGTCTTTCCGTATTTAACCTGTGACAATGAGTTTTTGGGGCAATCCGAGTATTATTATGTCAAGAATTACTTCTTTTCTAGACATAGAATGCATTTGCTTGCAATGAAAACTATGACCAACCATACAGTATGTAGATCGATCTTTGCTGTTCTGTTTTAGCAAGAGAAAATCACTTGTTCTACTAGATGTAACGTTTGGCCAGGGACATACTGTAATCAACTCTGTGGTATCGCTTTTCCATGGAATTGTTTTGCGCAATCGACCTTCAGTGGCAAGCGATGTTCCAATGGTTACCCTACTACTGTTAAGCTAAAGCTATATGGAGGGTAAAGAACGGAATCTCATAAAAAAGATATAGATCTAAATATCTATGCATAGCTATGTTGTCTGGTTGGTCACGACCCTTATTCAACAGCCATCAATCTAAGCTCTGCAAACTCCAAAATCTAGTTCTTTTATTCAATCATAAAATGTACACTGCCTGCATAAACGAAAAACGGTTGAAGCGAGCTGGCTACCGGGGCATGAGCTTAGGCTCAGATTTGGCCATCTGGGTGGTCGGGACCCTTATTCCATGGCATTTTGACCTAGAATCGATCCGTAGAACAGAAAACAACTGGCGTTAGTAAGCCATAAGCGCAAGACAAGATGCACACGACTCAGACGCATTCAGCAGTGCCGTGGCGATTGCCTTTGCGCGGGGTGGGTTTGTTGGCTAGTTGGGGTTTGGAGCTAAAGTTGATATCCTATTCTTTACATCTTGGATACTGACACCAACAAACCCACGTTATTAATATATTCCCTATTGTGATGGGGAATACTTTGCAGAGATATCCCTCCCTTTACACGCGACACCATACTCCATGCCATGAGTGAGACAGTTTAGGGAAACCCCTAGCTAACTTCAAAATACAAGAACGTAACAGCACCAGTACTAAGAAACATTTTTCTTGTTTCCCTTGACCCCAATTGTATGCATTTCCATGATGGGATGACTTAACAGCACATCTTGTCTAATTTTTATCATGATGCATGATGGTATGGTACTTCTCACTGAATTACATACTGTCGTTTAAAAGTTTTTGTTTAAATTTTATCACGATGGTACTTCTCACTAAATCACATACTGTCGTTTGAAAAGTTAGCTTAAATTTTACCACTATGCTACCTCTCACTGGATTACATACTGTCGTTTGAAAATTTTTTAAAATTTTTTTCACGATGCTACTTCTCACTGAATCACATACTGTCGTTTGAAAATTTTCTTTCAATTTTACCACACTGCTACTTCTCGCTGGATTACATACTGTTGTTTGAAAAGTTTTGTTTAAATTTTATCACAATCGTACTTGTGGCTGGATTACATACTGTCGCATAAAAATTTTCCGTCAATTTTACCGCAATGCTACTTCCCCTGGATTACATTACTGTTGTTCGAAAACTTTTGTTTAAATTTTATCACGATGCTACTTCTCACTGGATTGCATACCATACATGTAACAGCTCATCCGATGAAGGGGAAGTAGGTTGGGCACTAAAAAACGCTCAAAATTCGAAAAAAATCGCAATTTTTGGGCTAAAAATCGCCAAAAATCGCTATTTTGGGGTGAAATACAGCTAAAAAGTGCTATTTTGCAGTCGATTTTGGCAATTTTTGTGTCTGAAATTGTAAAAAATTGCAAAAATTTGCTCAAAAAATTACTTGCCAGAAAAATTGGAGGGGGGTCGGCAAAATCACATCGGGGGTAGGGGTCCCTCATCCGGGGGGGGGGGGTCTGGCCTAATTGGGGTGGGGGCCGACCCTCAGACCCCCTGTTACATGTAAGTTACATACTGTCATTTGAAAAGTTTTGTTTGAATTTTATCACAATGGTACTTCTAACTGAATCACATACTGTCGTTTGAAAATTTTCTATAAAGTTACAGCCATACATGGGCCAGGGGGTAAGGGGGTTTACCCCCTCACCTGCCCATACCCCCTTCCCCAGCCCCATACATGTACTAGGGGGGTTTGGGGAGTTACCCCCTGCTGGAAAGGCCAAAACCCCCTCACCCCCGCCCCCCGAGACAGGTTAAGGCTCCCCCGACCCAAAAATACAAGTACTAGTAGTCGCTCCCAGTACTAACAAACTGGCTCATAAATCACTAATTTTTAGCCTAAAATTCGCTTCAAAAGCCTTTGGGAACCGAATTTGGCGTTTCCACTGCTGATATTGAAGAGAAATCGGTGTTTTTGTAAGCCCTTTGTCACTTTTTGCTTGTTTTTTTGCTCTAAAACGCTATTTGGCAGCTTAAAATTGTGATTTTTAGCGTCCTTACTGAAAAAAACGTGCTAAAAACGCATTTCCAGGCGTTTTGGAGCTTTTTGAATTTTGGGACCGCCCGTCTGGGCGACCCCCCCTCGACCCCCCACCTGAGGAAACCCCCCTACCCCCAGGTCGGCCCGGAGCTGTTACATGTATGCCCAGCCCCCTCCCAGAGGGAGAAAATTTTCGCTTATTTAAGGCAATATAGGCGTTTTTGGGCTTAAATACAAAAACCACCCTGTCTTCAAACGGCCATAGGTCAAGTTCAGGAGTAGGTAGACAACTCCACCCATTCTTGCTTTGAAGGGTATAATAAACTAATGTAACCCTGAAGTTTTTAATGATGCCACTCCTTCCCTCGTTCCGCAATAAATTCCGCCAAAATCGAAAAATTGCATCGAAAATAACTCAAAAACCCAAAACACTACAGAAAAACTAAAAGCACCATCAGATTCCCCGTAAAGTGCCGAACATTCTGATATGAAACATAAATCCAAAACACCGAAAAAACATGTAAAAAACTCGAAAAACTGCAAAAAAATACTAACCTGGACGATTTCGTCCCGCGAACAAAAATTTTTTCAGCTCCTCAATTCAAAACCAATGAATGGATTTCCCTGAAATTTTCAGAAAACGCACAACCCAACAGCCTCTACAACTTCTGCAGAAACCAGCCAGATCGGTTCACACACGCAAATGTTACAGCTAGATAAAGTCGGAAAATATACAAAACCACCCTATGTTCAAACAGCCATAGCTCATGTTCAGGAGTAGGTGGACAACTCCACCCATTCTTGCATTGAAGACCATAACAACCTAATATAACCCTGAAATTTTCAAAGATACCACTCATTCCCTCGTTGCGCAATTAGTTGCGCAAAAACTGAAAAATTGCATCGAAAATAACTCAAAAACGAAAAACACTACACAAAAACTAAAATCACCATGAGATTTCCCCCAAAATGGCGAACATTTTGATATAAAACACGAACCCAAAAGACCTAAAGAAGCATGCAAAAAACTCGAAAAACTGCTAAAAAAGTGACCCCGAGGATCACCCCCCCCCCTCACAAAAAAATCTTTTTGAAGTCCTAAATCCAAAACGAATGACTCGATTTTCCTGAAAATTTCAGAAAAGATAGAACCCAAAAAGTTATATAACGTCTGCAGAAACCAGCCAGATCCGTTCATAAACGCAAAAGTTACAGCTAAAAGAAACACCCAAAAATGACCCCTTTTTGGCACAAAATACGACAAAAATAAAAAACCTGAGCATAATAGAGGAAGCGCATTTTCCGCCCCACCACACGATCTCTAAGAATCTTTATAGACCGCAAATGACCAACAAACCCCCGTGAAGCGCAAACGCGCTTCCCCTGATAGAATAATAATCAATCATCACCTTCTCCTACAGATGGAACATGATGACCGTTACTCTCCTTCTTTCTTCATTCGATTGCTACGTAAGGTGGGCTACTTTTTATTGCGGGTGGTCCCTGACTGACAGAAGAGAACGTGGTGGCTTTTCTTCTTCAATAACTGATTTTCAGCAGCACTTCAGCCACTTCTTGCACTAACTTCTCCCTCCAAACCTTCTACTTTCTTCTTTATATTTTTTCTGCATCCAAAAATTGCGCAAATTGAAAACAACAACCATTGACCTACCGTATTTACTACACGCAGGTACGGTACCGTTTCCAAACGGAGCAAAATGAAACACTATTATGCGCAGAAATTCAGTCAAATTCACTTGGAAGAACAGCATAGCAGCGAGACACAATCTCTCTCTCTCTCTCTCTCTCTCTCTCTCTCTCTCTCTCTCTCTCTCTCTCTCTCTCTCTCTCTCTCTCTCTCTCTCTCTCTCTCTCTCTCTCTCTCTCTCTCTCTCTCTCTCTCTCTCTCTCTCTCTCTCTCTCTCTCTCTCTCTCTCTCTCTCTCTCTCTCTCTCTCTCTCTCTCTCTCTCTCTCTCTCTCTCTCTCTCTCTCTCTCTCTCTCTCTCTCTCTCTCTCTCTCTCTCTCTCTCTCTCTCTCTCTCTCTCTCTCTCTCTCTCTCTCTCTCTCTCTCTCTCTCTCTCTCTCTCTCTCTCTCTCTCTCTCTCTCTCTCTCTCTCTCTCTCTCTCTCTCTCTCTCTCTCTCTCTCTCTCTCTCTCTCTCTCTCTCTCTCTCTCTCTCTCTCTCTCTCTCTCTCTCTCTCTCTCTCTCTCTCTCTCTCTCTCTCTCTCTCTCTCTCTCTCTCTCTCTCTC